>JAGFPH010003006.1:126667-139787 GCA_018207615.1 Philaenus spumarius
TTCTTTAGATGATTTAGCGGAATCCAAAATAAAAAAAATTCTAGTGTTTAATAAACTCGGTTATACTCTTATTCTGTTCTTGTCTTAAACAAAACTAATTTTATAGATGACAATGCATATAATAAATAAACAAATAACATTTTTTTTCAAGTAAACAGTATAGGCCTAGCCTAAATTATTTATATATCCGTTATTTTTGTTTTGTTATTGTTATTTGCAGCCTACTATATATATTTTTTGAACTTGGTATTTTGTTGGACTAAAGAACTTTTAGTTTATCGCATTGTAATAGCCTACTTTTCAAATAATTTGTTAATCATATTTTAGTTTTAACTAAGCCTAAATTTCAGCTCATATGGAAACATATTTTTTGTGCTTTTGTAAATTTAAATAACCTGCCTAACTAAGGGAAAATTTAGAATACTATGCCTCCTCAAAATATTCAAGTTTGTAGAAGAAAATTTATTTTCCGAATTATTAAATAATGTGTGTATTATGTATTTGTATAATTATGAAAACATTAGGATTCAATTTATGTCTTTTTTATGTAGTTATTGTTATTTGTAGCCTATTATATAGATTTTTTTATTTTTGTATTTTTTTTTTTTTTTTTTTTTTTTTTTTGACTAAAGAACTTTTTTTTTTTCTTACTGTAATAGCCTATTTTCCAAATAATTTGTGAACTATTTTTTAGTTTTAATTAGGCATAATTTTCTGCTCTTTTAGAAACATATATTTTGTGTTTTTGTAAAATAAAATTACTTGCCTAACTAAGGGAAAGTTTCGAATAGCCTCCTGATCATATTCAAGAACATAGAAGAAAATTTATTTTCCGATTTATTAAATTATGTGTAGCTATATTATAGACGGTATTTGTATATTTATGACAACATTAGGCTTCAATATATGCCTTTTTTTAAACTTATTTTGTGTTTTTATAAATTTTTATTCTCATGTAAAAACGAATTCAAGTTCTTAGAAGGAAAAACAAATAATTTTTTCTTAATAAATTTTACATTTAAATTTTACGTGAAAAGGTTAACTTTATAATAACTGTGAGTTTAAAGTAATTTAATTTCTTCAAATTGTAGGTGAGTTTCTCACAAACAGAAAAAACAAAATTAAAATGCGGGCCCTCTAGTATTATACTTAATCCTTATAAAACCAGTTTTTTTTAGCTCTGGCCTATGTAAAAATACATAAGAATAGTTTAGTGCTTACTATTTTTTTAGTACTTAAACAATTTCTTGGGAATCAGTTATAGATGGCATAATCATATTATATTATTTTGTTGTATTCAATACTAAAAAGATGTAAACGAGATTTAATTTGTTTGTAAAAAATAGACATGTAAAAACAATGATGTTGGTTCAATTTTCGTCGTAAACCTACTATTGACCCCCCCCCCCCCCAGCTATACATTTATCAGGATTTTGGCTGGACCCTCCCCTTCCCAAAATCCTGGCTACGTCACTGACTCTTAAATAAATTGTTATAATATACAGTATACAAAGTGTCTATAAAATACTGTTCCAAATTTCCCCAGGCTCTTTTATAGGTAAAATAAAAAAACAAATTTTTAATAAACATAGGTCCGTTACTGCTTGGTTTTCGAGTTATCCCCCATTTTTTTTTTAATATCTTTCGAAATAGAAGGTATTTACTTCAAGTTTGGTGTATATATTTTTTACGTATCCTGTTACCCTTATACAGAAATTCAGACAGTTCTTTTTATATTTAAAAATAGTGCTATTTAAAAAATGTCATGTCAAAAATCTCTACAACTGGTAACGTTACAAAACAAAATATAGAAAACAAAACAAACAAAACATTTTACCGACAGACAAAACTGTTTTTATTTTTCCTGTAGCTCAAACGATAACCGACTTATTGGCTAAAATAAAAAACATAATTCCTTGGAAGTTGTATATAATAAAAACATTTACTGTAGAAGAAAAATCTTACATTTTTTGTTAAGAGTTACTTGTACTTCTTGACAACTGATCTTCCAGCTTTACTGGAGAATTTTCCACTCATTTAGCGTTTGTATTCATGGTTCATGATGGATGGGGCTACAGCCTATTTTATTGAGGATGCTAGAACCGGTGTAGGTAATATCTGTCAAGAAAAATGGATTGGTTGAGGAGTCAGAGTTCCGTGGCATTCAAGGCACTTGACGCTAAACTCCTTAATTTCTTTCTCAGACCTCAAGAGCATAGTGTAGCTTCAATTCATGATCTCGGACAATGCATTAAGAATGGTGACGTTCGTGTCGGAAAATGCCTGGAGTTTTATAAGGAGTGTAGAAATTTATGAGGAAACGCTTGAGTGCATGTGTGCTAAACAGGTTCCGCAACTTTGAACAATTCATTTAGTTTGTTTATAAGTATCACTGACAGTTTTCAATTGTAGTCTACTATTGTTGTTTCTGTATTGTTATAACAACTACCAAGAAATGGTGTTTTAGCCAATAATCTTTTAGCTACGGGGAAAATACAGAACAGTTTTGTTTATAATTCAAGTATTAACATTTTTGTTGTATGCATCCTTTTTGTAAAATTTGATGTAACAAACTTATGTGCTCCAAATTGAGACCAATATCTTTTCTATTTTCAAAAATATTAAGTGTTTAGTAAAAAAAAACGTCGGATAATTCGAAAACGAAATATTTTTTAGACCTATGGTTACTTATTTTCACCTATAGAATAGCCTGTTGAAATTTAGAACGGTATTTTCTAGACCTCCTGTATACCAATAAAATATTATGTACTAAGTTAGAAATTTCTTTGCAATAAATTTGATACAAATTGTATTACGTAAATGAAGGTAATCAAGTGTTACATCTTTTACAGTCGTCATATACAAAGCAAAACCGAGTCTTAAAGTTTTTAGATATACTCGAAGGTATTTTTAACGTAAAACAGTTTAATGAAAATTGTGTTGTTACTGTTTCCCGTAAAAAAGAATACATCATGCTTAAAAATAAAATAATAAAGAATGACGATTTATTTTTTATAAATAATACAAATGTGCTTTATTTAAAAAAAAAACATTTAATAATTAAAGCAAGATAGTACTAGTTAAAACAAATAATTTATAATAGTTAAATTTTGTTTAGTAGCAATGTAACTCTCTGTACTTCTACTACACTGCACCGTCAGAAAGAAATAAGCTATATTAAATGACAATGTCTGTCATGAGAGATCTTTCTAACTCCCTATGGTTGATACGGTCCACGGTTACAGAGTAGTAAAGCGCATGCGTAAGGTTATATTCGTTAATTATATCAGCTGTTTTCATCCAACAGCTGTAATACATCAACAACAATGTGAACTTTTTAAGGTTATGTTTACAACTTTTAGTTTAAGTTCTGGTTAACAAATACAATATCGCATGGGCAAGGTTCTATTACTTATAATATATCAGCTGATTTCGTCCATCAGCTGTTGAATCAACAATCATGTGAACCTTTTAATTTTTATACATGATTGTTAGCCTCCTGAACTGTAATGGTATTAAACTAGGTTACCTTAGGTACCGTCAACAGTCAGTATCCTTTTTTTTCAGCGACGACCGGTTTAGGAAGACTACACTACACTTCACTGTCAAGTAACATGAAACACAAAATAAATAACAAAAATCACACCTAACATTAAATAAAACAATACATGTCCAACATTAATAAATAAATAAGAATGCTTGAAGTGTATTGTGTGTTAATTTATTTATTAATGTTGGACAAGTATTGTTTTATTTATTCTTAGGTGGGCTTTTTGTTATTTGTGTTTCGCGTTTCTTGTGACTTGACAATGGAAGTGCAGTCCGAAACCGGTTGTTGCTGAAAAATAGTATACATAACTGTTGACGGTACTTAAAGTATGTAACCTAGTTTAGAACCTTTCAAGGTTATTTTTACAAATTTTACTTTAGGTTTTGTGTTGTTATTATGAAATAAAATAAGTAAATTGGTATATATAATTCGTTCTGTTCTGTCTATAAATAAATCATTTTTAAATTTTTAGTAAATTTTTTTTTATTTTTTTTGGGAAAAGTATCTTAATTTATTTTTATCAAATGTTACTTTTTGTAAATTACCGTAAACAGAAATATAAGAATAAATATTGTTCATTCCATTGCATGAATCATGTTACACGTTTTAGCTTTGTAACATTAAATCATTCCCTTAAGTTTATCCCGTCTTTATATCAGTCTGCAAAATATTGTGTATAACGTTTATATTTGATTTAATATTAAATATTATTGTTTTTTCAGGATTGCCCAGAAGAACAAAAGAGTAAAGGTATGCATTACAGAGTTAAATATCAACTTTCAAAAATTTAAGATATTAGTTATTGCAGTAGTTTAATTATTGTTATTGCAGAGGTTATTCCATTAGTATCAATTAGGGTAAAAGGTACTAAACTTATGTAAAGAACTTGAATAAGGAAAGCGTTTTTAAATCTTTTCACAAGAATTCATGATACATCATTTAATGAAAAACACACTAATTTGTTCATTTTAAAGAATTAAAATAGTATACATCCGTCGGAATTAATTATGCATTCGAATACAATATGAAAAACTTTATTTATAAAACCGGCGTAATTCTGTGTAGGCTGTTGCACCGACTTACTGTAATAAGCAATTGTGTTTGTCTTCTCCTACTGGAAAAATTTCCTGTATTTCGGAATGTGCATTCTTGATAGAATTAAACTTAAACACAGATTCTCAAGAATAATACGTTTGATTACACTAACGTGTATAAAAAACAATGTCTGCAAATTTAGTAATGCACCAGCTACACAAATATAACTTAGGTGTTGTCAGTTTCTTTGAAACTACTGTACTTTTATTGTCTCAAGTATATCGTATCACAAGACAAGCTTAACCTGAATTTATAACTTCATCTCAACAAAAATATCAGGACTTTTTGCAGTCCAATGTCATTGTTTCTTGAGGTTAGCACCATGAATTGTCTGTCTAATCTTGTTATCTAAAATCGTTGCAACAGCAAAACGAAAACCGTAATCCATTTGCAGCAAGGTAGAAATAAAACTTAGGCAACAATTTAAAAAAACATAAACAACAACAATATAATTATTACAGCTGTTTCGTCGTTAAGCATCGTCAACAACTAAAAACTGAAATGTACAGATATAGTTTCAGACCAGTATCAATGTTATGAGGGTGGGGTGGAATAGCAAGGGAAGGGGCTGACCTTGGAGTACCCGAGAAGAAAAATAAACTGACAGGTTGTGCAAGTACAATGGGTTTCAACAAAGGGGATGGGATATGTAGCTATTTTCTGTGTATTTAATCTAAAAAATAAGATTGTGCGAATCTTTTGCTACTCATCATTTGAATCATTTGATGCTACGAATCATTTGAATAAAATTAAACTTTTATTCTAAGAGAACCACTAAGGCAATCGTTCTCAAATTTGTACGCAGGTAGGTTAGGTTTGGTTTGGTTTGGTTAGGTTAGGTTAGGTCAAAAGCTCAACCACAGCTAATTTTAAACAAGCCAAAATGATTATAAAACTTATAATTATTTTGCCAGTCGATAGCCTGGATAAAGTGTGATGGGAATCATGAACTTATTAGCGTAACTATTTATGGTTGAATCTACTGAAGTTTGTAAATGTGACAGGTCAAAAAATTCCAATCGATATAAATCATTATAACGTATTATGAGGGAAAGAAGGTCAGATAAATTATTCTATTCGTGGTCCTTTCTACAACCCTTTCCTCTAGTGGGACGAAAAGTCCGCTAGAAATATTTGGAGATCATTATCAAACCCAACCCAGGTAGCCACCCCCAAAATCAGTACGAAAAGTCCGCATTTTTCGTGTGGGGTAAAAAGTCCGGTATTCATTGAGAACAGATCTGTTTATTTCTAAAATGTCCACACTATTTAATTTTCTTCTTTTTTGTTCAATATGTAAGACTGTAAGACATTATCAATGAGATTACAAGTATGGCCTGTATCTAATAAGTGGTTAGCAAAATTTGAATCTGTTTTGACATGCTTACAACAATATAAGTGGTTCCTTCGATCTTCGTGTAATGGATCTACCTGTTTGACGTACATACTCACAAATTACAGATATTACAATAAATGTTTTAAACACTATTCATTTACTAATAGCTTACCAAGATTATTGTTACAATAAAAAACAGGTTTTTTTATCTGTAACAATTATTGAGTATTTTTCTTTAATTACTTTCTCCCAATTCCTGTACAACGTGAATATGGTACGGACGAGATTTAAACTTATTGAGGCTTTTCGGAGAATTTCTTATGGCAACACAATATATATTGAGGTTAAGGTGATTCAGTAGGCATATATAATATTAAATGATGATTGCAATGTTTTTACTGCCAGAAATACTTTGAGGTTGTCTAAACGAATTTTTGTAAAAACTATTTGTGTTTCAGAATTTTATTTAAAAACAGTACAAACAACATATAGCACGATACAACAAAAAGTTTGCGTAACACTCACAAACTAATGCATGCACGTTTACTGTCTTGCTATCCCACTTTACACTTTGCCCTGAATCAAACTCTCGAAGTCTCTAAGGACAAAACGTTTGTTTATAAATGTAACCTATAAAATTTGATCTCTTTTTCATGTTTCTTTCATTTGATTTTAAATAAATCTCTTTATTTTTTCAGATTCACGCTGTCGTTTGCTACAATTATCTCTGGATATATTGAAGAAAGTTGATAAAGTTGAACAATAGTTGATTACTTTCTTTATTTCGTCTACATACCAGTTTTGCAAATTGAAACTAAACATATTTTATATTATCGGTGTACAGTTATTATAATACAAAAAACAATTCATACTCATATTATGTCAATTAAACCAAAGTAAAAATACATAATCTAACTTAGTACAATCTAGAAGTTGTTTTCTATTTTTTTTAACTATTTATCCACCCGCCTTGTCGAAACGCGTAAATTTATAAGATAGACTGAATCCAATTACAAATTATTGTTCTTTCTATCATTTTGGAATGGTTTAAGAATACGTATAAACTCACCTTAAGTATATTGCAATATTAATGTTCATAAATGTTCACAGGCTGCGCTGCATTTCTTTTATTTAATTCTTAAATTTTAGAAATTTAAACAGTTCCCTACATACTGCTGTTTGAGTTGTTTTAGTATTTATAAGACATCCTTATTTTTTATCTCTTCGATTAAATTTCTTAATAACATGATGGTATTTTTTACCTTCTCAACCCGTTGAATACATCATTTTAATCAACTGTGTTTTTGTCTTACTTGAACGCTTCCAATTTTTAATTATAAGAGATCTTCCATAAAGGCAAACACACATTTAAAATAAAAAAATTGTGTATAAATATCTCGAATTATAATTCTTGCAGACCCACAAAAAACATGTAAACTGATGCATCCTTCCTCCATTAACAGAGGTATAAAATAGTCCATCCTAATCTTAGTAATTTTCCTTATCTTAACTCTTTATTCCTTTCCGTTGTTTCTGTATTCAGTTTCCTCTCCGATCTTGTATCTCATATCAAAATATATCCTATCATGATATAAAAATTTAAATTTACCTATATTAACTGTAAATAGTGATTCATTAATTTTGGTCTCAATATTATACAAACATGCGTTTCCTCGAATAGGTTATATGTTCAAACAATAAATGGAAAATTGTCTTATAACATTCGAAAAATCAGTAACAGAACACGTATCAGTTAAAATCTCAAATCAGAATTCACGTCTCCTGAATTGTATGTCACAACAGGAGAACAGCTAACAGTTCCTCTAAGTATTACAGATGTACATACGTCAGCGAAACAACAACTTTAATTACTGATGATTAGCCCAAAGATACGGAGATTGAACAAAGTTCAAACATTTGTAATTTAACATGACCGTTATAATTCATTATTATTAATGTGCAAAGTTGCTGGTTAAGTTGGCTGACCTGTGACAATCTGACAGGCTGAAACTACTGTATTAACTGGGATAAATATTAAAATTATAACAGTGCATCTTTTCTTATTATAGTTATTTGATTATTTGCAGAATTCATAATACTAATAAAAATTACTTCGTAAACAAATATTTGCAGGCTAAAATGTACAAAGATAAATGATTATAATCTTTGGTATGAACATAAATTTATTAGAAGAGTCAAAATTAATAGACGAATATATGACAGTTTTAGCATTTCTGGGTTTTAACCACTAATAAATGAATCCACTCGCATTTCATTTAGTGAAACTTGCATAGATCTTTTATTTTTATAATAATTGAGCAAATTGAGGATTTTGAAATATTGCCATCGGTTCTGCATAAAGCTATAAACAGATCACAGAATGACGGGACAAGGTTTATCGTATGGTGATTACAAAACTAAACAAATAGGTCATGAGTACTATCAGTATTTTAATAGGTCACTATTAATCAGTTATCAATTACGATAAAGTAATCACGCTGCAGGAAATGGTTGACTGTATTGCACTCTGACTCATCCATCGCATTCGATAACCTCCATGATATTTATAACAAATGTATGTTTACAGAAATTAAAAATAGCAGTAATTAAACCTTGGTTAAAACAAGAAGGTTAAATGACGCCTTTGAAATAAAATAAAAAGTAAAAATGTACTTTTTAAGACAGTTTTAAAACAGCCAAAAATCAAAAACTACAAGGTGACCTACTGTAATAACAAAATGTATAATTCTGTACTACGTTTAAAACAAATACAATGGGAATTCTAAAAACAAATTGAAAATTAATTATTGCGCTTATTGGTCAATAACGTAAGATTAACGCAAATACAAAAGACTGCAACTTTACAAATAAATTATATGGTCTTAATTAAATTACAAGTGAAAAAACATGGACCAAGACCGGGATTTGAACCCAGGACCTTTGCCTTTCCGGGGCAACACTCTACCACTGAGCTATCCTGATCCCTGATATTCGTCCATGTTATCTCACTCACTTGTAATTTAATTAATTTAACCCTTGCTGAGGAAGCGTGTAAGCAGATAATTTATTACAAATTAAAAATAATAAATTATACGGTCTTTTTAAATCAATAGTCTGAAGAATTTAACTAATTCAGTTAATTAACTATATTGAAAAGTCTGGAAACGGTTTAGTATCTCAAAATATACAAATCTCATGAGATTGAAATAAATTCAGTTTGTACATACTATTAAATTTTTTTCAGCACGGATATGTGGAAAGTACTTCGATTAAATTGATCACTGTTACTAGATAAAACTTAGTTTGGATTGAGTTTTAAAGGCCTTAATATTATTGCAGGAGAATGTAAAGAAGTGTGATGTAATGATAACATTTACACATATATAAACATATAAATGTTTCAATTATTAATTATTTACATATGCACATCTCAAATTTAAAAAATTGTTTGCACATTTTCTTTACAACAATTGAACTTTTTATAGGCTTCAAGTATAAGGTACTGTTGGGATAAAACTGCCGTTCTGTATTTTTTTTTGGATTCTGTCTTTATCTCTAAGGACAACAGACAAACAACGAAACATGTATTTGTTGGTATTTGAGAATAATACTCAGAATATTAAACAGCAGCTGTTTTACGAACTAAAATTGTTACATCTGATACCTTCATTGTTGCTCTTTTCTTTGCAAAAAAAGCAAACAAAATAAAAACACCTTATTATTAGGTCTTTGTCATTAACAAAGTTATTTTCATCTCCTGTAATATTTTGTAAAGTTTGCAAATTTAGCTGTGTGGGATATTTTACATTACACATTTTAAACGACCGACATTTTGAAAATATTTACAAAAACGTTTTGATCTTTCGTGCTAAACGGTTAGGCATCAAATAGGTATACAAAGGTTGAACTCAATATCTATTCTATTTCTCAAAATATTAGTTATTTTATTTATAAAAAAAATCATTTCCGGACCTATATTTACCGGAAGATGCAGAATCACTTCCGTAGTTTGGCCTTACCAATACACACTCTGTATAAAATCAAGTTAGGAAACTATTACAAACTAGTATCCGCTCAAAGTAATAAACATTCACTCTATTTTCTTAATGCATTAAATAATGACAACAAGTAAGTTTTGTTAGTTTAAAGATTGTGGCGTTTTACAAAATGTAAATCAATAAAAAATTTAAAAATACCCTGTCACGTACTCTAAATATATAGAAATTTTGTATGTGATTTATTATATCAGTTATCAAAAATAGGATGGACCGCCTTTATAGTATACTACTTTACAGTGCTGAGGTAGTTCCTAATACATGCAGACATTGGCGTGTTTCAAACTGGTTGTCAGGCTTCCTAATTGAAGACATTCCTTTATCGATCAGGGATTCAGGACAAACCGCAAATATCCCAGACAATGTCGTGTCTAATGGACTTTGTCCAACACACCTAGGAATAGTAACTGAAATGTATCTGGAGCATATCCCGAGAGACTGTGGAGTGTGGAGTACTACCGCGAATTCTGTTATGACGAAGGAAAACATAAACTCTAAAGTTCTGAAAAGTAATTCCTTTACCCGTTCTTCTATTGAAAGAGTTTGTAATAGATATTATAAATTATCAATTTATTGTTCTAAAGTAAAATATCTTAGTCTCACTATAAACAAAACTATAAGCTGGTCAGACCATGTTATCAAAAAAATTACTGTGGAATTAACTAACAACATGACTATGAACTAACTAATTTTAACCTCAGCGCGCTCAAAATTATCAAGTAACAAAATATTATAAACCGAATTTCAACTATTCTAAAACTTATTTTTTTTTTCGAAATTATCATATTTTGTTGTTATTGCACGCTATTCTGCTCACTGGATTACCTCGCTTTGGGCAGAAAAGTTCGTCTTTGGCTCAAATGTAAATGCTACCGGCACATGACTAGGAGCTTCATTACAGAACTGAGATGTTTAATAATTCATTCACTGTGACAGCGTGTAGGCTTTGGAATTCATTGACGGATGATTGGAAATGCAACAATGTTTGCGTTCAGTTCAAGAAGGCTTTGAGTAGTTAGTTCTGCGACAGTTTTGGGTAGTTTCGGGCGCGCGGGTGTTTTTAGGTGCTTGAGGGATATTTTTGAATGTGGGTGTGAGTTTAAAAGTTTAAGTGTCTTTATATATATTGTAGCCTATTTTACTTTAGTTTTCTTTTACTTAGTAGATAAATGTGTATATTTTTAGTTTTCTCAGTTTTTGTACATTATGCTTTAGAAATAACTATAATTGTATAGTTCTTCAATTGTTCATTCATTTGTTCATTCATTTTTGTTTGTATTGTGAATTTTTATGTATTTTTAAATTCAAAGTTAATTGGAAGAGTGAACTTAATGTTTCTAACTTCTCCTTAAAAAAATAAAGATTGTTATTATTATCATTGGTATCTTGTAAACTACAAAACTGACAGCAAACTTTCAATATGGAACCTTCCAATTTTTTAAGACATTGAAAAAAGCAGTTAAAATGTTTGTAAAAAGCCACCATTTTCCATTATACCTTCACGTGCAAAAATACCTTCAGCTCAGTTCGTGCATTTTTGAAACTTTACGTCGTGTGTTACGCCATTTGTTACAGCAGTGTAATTTGAAAGTGTTGGAAAGTTACGACTGTGAAACTTGTCAGAAATAATGTAAGCCTACATCTTGGCTTAGCGAAACATTATTAGAGTCCGGATACATTTAATATTATACTTCCCATATATTGGAAGATGGCATTTTTGAAAATATTGTTTTTTCTCATCCCTTGTTTTGGCCTGAACAATTCTTTGCAAGATTTGTCTGCAGCTGACATCTGGTGAGTACGTGATACAACTTACAACTACTCCAAGACGAGAAGGACTTGTGTCAAGAATTCCAGGTTTTAGCATCTTGACTGATGCCAAAACTTGACTGTTTTGGTTCTAGAGAGAGATTTAAGTTTGTAGAGATTAATTATTTGAGCTATTTGCATTACATGTAAAAACTGAAATTGTATCTATACAAGTAAATAAAATTTAAGTTTATGTCTGTGATTTCGAATTAAACAGTGTTTTCTAAGCTCATATGATTATTCACACTTTACAAAAATAAAAATATTAATTTTTGTTTCTGGCTGCAAGGGCTAATCTCAGGAATGTCTGAACCAATTTAACGAATCTTTCATTCGCTTGTATATGACTTTTCAGAGATTAATCTACTTTTTATCCCGGAAACATTTAGGGTTCCTATTTAAACAATGAAAAATGTAATTATAATGGACAAAATTAGTGGGTTTTTCTACAACAAAATTATTTTTAATTAGGTAAACGCAAACACAAACAAAAATCACAGAAAAAGGCTTACTGTATTATAAGCCAAACATCTGTTGTTACATATTGTATTGTTTAATTTAGTTGGCAATATCAAAATTTGTTTGAAATTTAGATTATTAATTATGATTTGTCAAATTAACACTAATGCCGTAATAAATGAATTTGTTTGGTATCAAAGGATCTAAATTGTAATATTTATTATTTTATTATTATTAGTGCAGTGAAAATTATTTAATGTTCTATTGAATTTTGACTCGAACACCCTATACGACACTCAGGGCTCTATAACAAATATTTCTTTGATCTCGGCACTGTGCCGACTGTTTCACTCTGACGTCACTGCGATGTCAACTGCGAAGACTAGAGCAGCGGACTCCTTGTGCGCTGTCGTTTACTCGCTGGTGTTACTCGACGGAAAAGCTTCAGTAAAATAAAACTTACATATTCTTAATCTACATAAAGTACGAATTCAAACAGCATAAAAAAACTTTCATTTTAACTGGTATTTCGAATTTTAATAATTGAAAATATTTGAGAATTATCACAAACTGACATGGAAAAGTTACTAAGCGAGGAATATTTTTATTTTTGGATTACAAACAAATAATTGGAGATGGTGAGTGTCTATTTCAATTTCTAAATATTATGTATATGTGAACCACCATCACCACCTTACTTAGATCTAAGTTCTGCTGTCCTAAATAATCGTCATTTAAATGAAAATATCATAGTATACCACTGTTTTAAATTACATTACTGAAATAATATACACAGAATACTTCACAAGTAATGTT
>JAGFPH010003006.1:139797-156012 GCA_018207615.1 Philaenus spumarius
CTTGTTCAGTTTTCTTTTCTTTTTTAAATATCTTAGCTTTGATTTCCCCACTGTTAATTTAAAAAATGTTTAGTTGCTAAGGAACATGTTTAACTCAAATCACCCAACTAACCAACACAGGGTAATTGGGTGATTATCATAGCAGCACACGGATAGTTATCTATTACGGTTAATTACTTGTGTAACCCGAAACTAATTAGGTCCTGTGTCAAACACAGAGAATGTCGTCATGTCCGTTCTGTCCTGGGTACGTGACAACTAGCATTGCACCTTTATTTCCAATATTACTTTATCATCAATACACACTGCTACAGATTTCAAATTGGTAACGCTTTTGTAGTAGTTCCAAGTATACAACACAAATAAAGTAGTTGGACCATTTGACCGTAAACAATTTGTTACAGACTGTGATATGGAATTTTTGTTTGTTATACTTAATGATTCAAAACTATAATGCAGTGTCTTGGAAGCTCATTCAATATCTAAAAATAAGAAAGAAAAAAACTCTTATAAACATAGGCCCAAAACACTTTGTTTTCCAAATATCAGTAATTTATTATAAAAATTATTCATATCAAGAAAAATGTTTGACTGATTGAGTTCAAACTTGGCATGAATGAAGTTTAACCTAACAATGACCTATCTGGAAGAAAAATAAGCGATTGTTTCTAATCATGCGTTTAAAAATGGAGCTTGTTTGAAAATTTTAAACCTAAATTACTCAAAAACCGTACATTAGACAACAATTCCAACATACCTTTTTTGTAGCCCTTTTGATTCCCCATCGGACGGTCCCACTATTAACAATCGGTTGAAGTATAATAGTTAAGTTATGTGTAATAATTGGTTTGTTCTATACCAACACAGTAAACACAACAATATTGTAAGTGCATATGCTGTTATTATCTTTATCTTTAACTTAGCTATTATCCTACATCCGATTGTTTCCACAGTTACACCATCCGATAGGGAATCAAAAGGCATGCAAAAAAAGTGTCTTAAAATTGTTGGTTAAAATGTACGGTTTTAGAGTAATTTAGGTTTAAAATGTTCAAACTGCAGCCATTTTTTAAACTCATGATTTTGTAAAATCACTTATTTTCTTCAGATAGATCATTGTTAGCTTAAACTTCATGCTAATTTTCAACTCAATCAGTCAAACATTTCTCTAGATATGAATTATTTTGTAAACAAACAAAATGGCGGATATCTGGGAAACGAAGCGTTTTGAGGCCCATGTTTATATGAACTTTTTTTCTTATTTTTAGCTATAGAATGAGCTACCGAGACATTGCGGTTTAGTTCTGAATCACCCTGTATAATTGAACTAAAAAACCTGATTTTTATAAATCTGAAACATTAAAAAAAGGAATAATTAACCTTGCATTGTTTTTAACAAAAGAGCTTTGACATTTAATGGCACACGCTGTTAAATAAAACAGCGAAAAAGATGTGAGTAGATAATACCTTACTGATGAAAATAAAACAATAAAAAAAACTTCATATAAATAAATTTTGTTTGAAAAATGATTAAAGCATCCAGTAAAGAAATGTTTAACGAAGAAGGGAAACATGTTGGCTAATGCAATTATGCAGTAAATTGTAAATATAGTTTTCTTAAAAATACCTATGAACTGTGAAACATTTATAATTTATAATATCTATTACAAACTCTTTCAATAGAAGAACGGGTAAAGGAATTCCTTTTCAGAACTTTAGAGTTTACGTTTTCCTTCGACCTAACAGAATTTGCGATAGTTCTCCACAGTCTCGCGGGATCTGCTCCAGATACATTTCAGTCACTATTCCTAGGTGTGTTGGACAAAGTCCATTAGGCACGACATTGTCTGGGATATTTGCGGTTTGTCCTGAATCCCTGATCGGTAAAGGAATGTCTTCAATTAGGAAGCCTGACAACCAGTTTGAATTACGCCATGTTTGCATATATTAGGAACCATCTCAGCACTGTAAAGTCATATACTATATAGACGGTCCATCCTATGTTTGGTAACTGATATAAAAAATTTATGTATATTTAGAGTACGCGTCAGGGTGTTTAACTTTTGAGGTTTTATTATTTGGATTTTGTAAAACGCCACAATCTTTAAATTAACAAAACTTACGTCTTGTCATTATTTAAAGCATTACGAAAATAGAGTGACTACGGATTTGATTCTACATAACATTCTGATGAAGACAAATCCAGTGAACATAGGTCCGAAAAAGATTTGTTTTCAAGTTATCCTAAATGTTTTTTTTTACAAAATAATTAATATTTTTTGAAGTAGAACAGATATTGAGTTCAAACTTTGTTTATCTATTTGATGTGTAAACTTTTATCACTGTACGAAAAATCAAAACGTTCATTTAAATATTTTCAAAATGGCAGTCGTTTAAAATTTGTAATGTAAAATATCACGCAAACATCAAACTTTACAAAATATTACAGGATATGAAAAAAACTTTGTTAATGAAAAAGACCTAATAATACTATATCTTTATTTTGTCTGTTTTCCTTGGAAAAGAAAGAGCAACAACGAAGGTAACAGATGTGACAATTTTAGTCCTTAAAACAGCTGCTGTTTTAATATTCTGGTTAATGTTCTCAACTACCAAGAAATACATTTTTAGTTTTTTTGCCAAAATCAAACAAAATGTGCAGAACGGAAATTTTCTCCATACATTACACTTGTATAAGGAACAAAATATTCAATTGTTATGAAGAAACCATGCAAATATTTTTTTTAATTTGAGATGTTAATACGTAAATAATTAATAATTGAGGCTTATTATGTTTATATATATGTGTAAATGTTATCATTACAACACACTTATTTACATTCTCCTGCAATAATATTAAGGCCTTTAATCTAAGTTGTATCTAGTAACAGTGAGCAGTTTTAATCGAAATACTTTCAACATATTCGTGCTGAAAACAATTTAATAGCATGTACAAACTACATTTATTTCTATCTCATGAGATTTGTACATTTCGAGACACTAAGCCGTTTACAGACCTTTTGATTTTAGTTTTTACTATAGTTTTACAATTACTGTTTTAGTTCATTTTCTTCAGACTTTTGATTAAAAACACTTTATAATTTATTTGTAAACTGGCAGTCATTTGTATTTGTGTTAATCTTAAATTATTTACCAATAAGCGCAATAATTAATTTCCATTAATTTTTATAACTACCATTACATTTTTTTAAACCTAGTACAGAATTATACATTTTGTTATTACAGTAGGTCACCTTGTAGTTTTTGCTTTTTGGCTCTTTTAAAACAGTCTTAAAAAGTATATTTGTACTTTTTATTATATTTCAAAGGTAGTCATTTAACCTTGGTTTTAAATGCTTAAAAGGTTCAATTTGTGCTATTTTAAGATACATTTTTAAACATATCATAGAGGTTATCGAATGAGATGGATGAGTCAGGGTGCAATACAGTCAACCAGGTCCTGCAGCGTGATAACTTTATCGTAATTGACAACTTAACTGATTAATAGTGACCTGTTATAATACTGATAGTACTCATGACCTATTTGTTTGGTTTTGTAATCACCATACGATAAACCTTGTCCCGTCATTATGTGATCTGTTTATAGGTTTATGCAGTACCGATGGCAATATTTCAAAATCCTCAATTTGCTCTATTATTATAAAAGTGTGATGTATGCAAGTTTCGCTAAATGAAATCCTCGTGCGTTCATTTATTAGTGGCTAAAAACCAGAAATGCTTAAAACCTTTATATATTCGTCTATTAATTTTGACCCTTCTAATGATTTTATTTTCATACCACGGATTATAATCATTTATCTTTGTAAATTTTAGGCTGCAAATATTTTTTTTTATGGGGTAATTTGTGTTACATCATTATTAATTCTGCAAATAACTATAATAAGAAAAGAAGGACTATTATAATTAATTAAAATATTTATCCGAGTTAATAGTTTTAGCCCGTCAGATTGTCACAGGTCAGCCAACTTGACCTGCAACTTTGCAAATTTTAAACTTTAAATAATAATGAACTTTAACGGCTACGTTCAACTGTTACGGTAACTGCTAAAACTTTGTCAAATTCCGCTTATAATTTAAAAGCTCTCGACTTTAGCAAACGAGTGACCTTAGTGATTGGCTGAGAACATGTCAATGTCTGCATAGCTATATAGTCTATAACACCTCAGCATCGTGTCCTCCGAGATCGTCATGTCCGAGTTCGTCACATCGACGAAAATCAATGAGCCGTACTAATTAGGGTCGGCCTCAACCGTCATAAAACCGACCCTTATTAATGCCGCCTGAGTGAAAATGTAGGACACTCTAGTATAAAATGGCAATTCAGTATGTCTTAAGTCAAAATGAAAAAACGATATCATATTTCATTTCATGATATTTTCCAGATAATTTTGATACCAAATTTGATTACATTTGGCCAACTTTGAGCTGTACTAGCATTATAAACTTTCTTAGTAGAATCAACATTACTAATACGGTTTACAACAATAAAGCCACACAAAAGTACAAAATACAGCAACAAAAGTTACAGCAAAATACTGTAACTAAACAGTTTAGGTAAGTCCTTTAGTTTTTTTTTATTCTAATTATATAAAGTGATAATACGACGAAATATTATAATTATACAAATATTATAATCATACAAATATTATAATCATACTGTTATCGGCAACATGCTGTGATTAAACAGTTTAGGTAAGTCCTCTAGTTTTTTTTTTTATTCTAATTATATAAAGTGATAATACGACGAAATATTATAATTATACAAATATTATAATCATACTGTTATCGGCAAAATATGTGAAGTGACTTTAAATGGGTAAATATTGTCTAGCTATGAACTCAGTTCTGGTCTCGGCGGGGCAGGTAGACGGCCGACCCTAATTAGTACGGCTCATTGATTTTCGTCGATGTGACGAACTCGGACATGACGATCTCGGTGGTGACCCTCAGCATGAGGCGGAAACAGTAGACCGTAGGCCTACTTACTATAGTCTGTATGAAGTAACCTGTCCTCTGGATCACTCGGCTACCTGGGGCTGGCACGGGTCAAACCAAAGCAATCGCTTCTGCCCGCAGCTGATTTCTTAATGTGTCACGTTTCTGCATCCCCACTAGGAAATTAACTTTCTTTTCATAATCATAATTTCCAAATTTCCATCAAATATTTGGAAAGTACATGAAAAATAAGAAGAATGATACCTTTACACCAAAAACACACATCCAAGGTGTATGTGGAAGGTTTTCTTTCTCTTCCATTCCAGTTCCCTGCAATCTATTATAGTTGCTGCAAACAGCAGAGAACGGGTAGCTGTTTGATTAAACTAAGAATATTATTATTGTAGGTACATTCTGAATGTCATTAAGAGGTTTTTGTGTTTAACTTTCGGTGGGAGTTCCTTTATGCGGGTTGCGGTAGAAGTTGAAAAATAGAAAATGTAATGTGTAATGAAAAATGAATTGGTTGCTACGGCAACGACAAATACAAAATACACGTAACGAAAAGCTTTATCAAATTGGTTGCTGTGACAACGAATGTAAATACATTCAAGACACATGTGTTTTGGTTCATCAATTAAATTTGATCGGTGCCCTCCGACGTAGTTCAGATATTATCATCAAGCTCTGGAATTAACAAGAATTGGGAAGTAATACAAACTTAGAAAAGTAAGTTATATAACATAATTATTTTCAAAAGTTATCTTACAAAATTTTCAAAAATGGATGAGTAAAAATAAAGTTTACGAAACCGATTTGGAAGCAATTTTTTAGGTCAAACATTTTGAAATAAACATTTTTTGTATCTTGAATTTTTTTTAAATCTCTTCCTTGTCGAGATACTAGCAACTTTATATTTATTTATTTCAACACGTTTAGGGCCGCCATTTTGTTTTGGGTAGTCCAATTTTTATTTTCTTTATGTCATTTTCCTAGTCTTAAATAGACCTTTAAAATGAGGTATCACATGGCCATACTTCCCATTTAAAAATTTTAGCTGCCCCCAAAATCCCCCATTTTTAGGGGACACTCAAAATGTCCGATTACTTCATAAGATACTTTGGGTTAAGTTAGTATCGTTCCCAAAGGATATTTGTTTGTTTTAACAAACACAAAAGTTAAAGTTGGGGGAAGTGACTTTATAACCACCCTGTATATCTGTAGTGATGTACGTTTCTGAGGAGCTCCATACAACGCGAGGAAAATCTCTTTCCTGCTTCAGCAACAGCCTCATGAGTAGAGTTTAGCGTATTAAAAAAAGCTGGTCAAAAATTTAAATTATCATATTAAGGTGCATATGTCTATAAAACGGGTAGAGTTAGAAAACAGTAGTAAACACACTTTTTGTAGTAAAATTTGTGTACTTCAACTTTGCAATTATATATGATATGTAAAATATTAATCATTTTAGTAAAAACTAAAAAATTTTAACTAAAAATTAGAAAAATTACATACTAAGTACATATTTCTCTGAAACAGTTGGAGTTACAAGAAAACTGTAAACACAATTTTTGTAGTAAATTTTGTGTACTTTAATTTTGTAATTGCATATGGTATGTAAAATATTAAGACTTTATGAGATAATTTAGAAAAACCAGAAAATTGTACTTAAAATCCAAATTGGCGGCGAAAGCTCAAGTCTCACTTAGGGGACTTTTAGTATGATAAAGTAGAAGCCTTAAGTGACATTTTAAGCCAATTTGCAAAACTATACCATTTTTTGTTTTCTTTATGGATTTTAAAGCTAAATTGACTGGGCTATTATTCAACTATGCTATTATAGAATTACTGTAGTTTCAATAATTTTCTATTGAAGTAAAACTCATCGTTTAAAAAAGTATTCACTAAATGTTCACATTTATTTAAGAAACTAATAGAAGGAGTACGTAATTTATTATTTTAATTTATTATTACTTTCTAAATTGTGATGATGTACTTGGTTTTATATTGCCCTATAAACAGAAATTATATCTTTGGAAGTTGGTATTTATGGTGGTTCACTCCCAGCTGCTCTATAACAGATAAAACAGCTGATTTGAAACAAAACCTTAGCAACACAATTCTAGGTGAGGCTTATTCTGAACCAACACACCGATATTTATAAAATTTTGTTGACTGCATTTACATTCAATACCACATCAACCAACTTAGAAAATTTAGACTCAGTTAATTATTTATCACAACCATTAAATGTTTAGGTTGAATTAACAAAAAAAAACAAACACAAACAAAAAATCTAAAAAGGTTTACAGTATTATAATTTATTGTGTTGTTACATACAAAAATGAAACAGCTGATTCGGATGGAAAACTTTAAATTATTTTATGTTAGGCCTATAAATACTGAACCAACGCACCTTTCTTGAAAGCATTGAGATTTACTGTATTACTACATCAACCGAATTGGAAAATTTAATATCAGGTAACTATTCTTTACAAAAAAAAACTGATTTGTAGGTTATGTTTTAGGTTTAGGATTTTTAGGCAAACAAAAACAACTAAAAAGGCTTACTGTATTATAGTTCAAGTTTATTCTTTACTAGGCCTATTTGACCAGTTTTAAATATTGCTTTACCGTATGCCATTTTTGTCATGTTTTATAATTTGAAAATTGCCTCTCTTCTATATAAAAATTAAAAATATCTGTCATAATCAAAATCGTTATTCCCGTGAAAATATCATAGCATACAATACTATGTTTGCATTTGCTTCACCACGTGGTTTGGTGAACGAAGAGATCAGTGGCGCAGCTCTCTAATAATATATCGGGTGTCCCACGAAGAGGTCCCTATTTTTGAATTGATATGACAGATGTATAGCGCGCGTTACAGACTTGAAATTCTACAGTCGTGACTAACACATATGTAAAAGAAATACCCATGAGTATCAGTTAATTCTGACTGATCCAAACAAAATGGCGGAAAACAAAAAAACTACAAAATCAGCAATCGTATTTTAAGGGTAAACCTACTTTTATTTAGAATAGGCACAGCTACAGCTGTTTAGACTATTTTAAATCTATCAGCTGACTGCGTGTATCCACAACAATGAACATATTTGGTAATAAACATTGGCATTTGTTATTAAGTTGCATTGTAAAGTGTCTTATGTACCATGCCGTTTTCAACTGAGCAAAAAGTGAAATGTTGTTCCTGGGCTATTGCCTTTGAAAATGATTATGAAGCAATAAGGTGTTTTAGGGAAAGGTACCCAGGTGTAGTTTCACCGTCAAGGAAATCTATTCGTAAGTGGAAGACTATCCTACTAGAAACGGGGTCAATACAAAAAAAATACCATAGATCCTCCAACATAGAAAATGAAGAAATCGTATGTGCTGCTTTCATGGAATCTCCAAATACGCCTAATTCAGTAAGAAAGGTGGAATCTGCTACAGGGATACCGAAATCATCTGTCCAAAGGTATGCCAAAAAGAACGAAATCAAATATTATAAAACTCATTTAGTTCCGGACTGCTTGAAGATGATCCTGACAGACGATTGGAATTGTGTTCGAAAATAATTGAAAAGACTGACGTAGATAGCAAATGGCATGAAGGAATCATGTTTTCAGATGAAGCGACATTTTATCGAACAGGAACTGTAAACAGGCATAATTGTCATTACTATAACCCAAAAAATCCACATATCTTACAAGAAGAGAAATTAAAATCAACAGGTATAACAGTTTGGGCGGCTGTTACCAAGGATGGTGTTTTTTCGTATGACATATCCCGACAAACAATGACTGGAGAAAGGTATGCATCAGTTTTAAGCAATCACATAGTTCCTCATCTTTCTCAGCCTGAGATGAAAGACGTTTTTTTTCCAACAGGATGGAGCTCCTCCGCATTATGCTAATGTGGCCAAAGCAGTTTTGGACCAAAATCTTCCTAACCGTTGGATAGGTCGTGGCAGCAGCTTCATGGACTGGCCCCCAAGGTCTCCAGACTTGACTGTTTGTAACTTTTTTCTGTGGGGCTTTTTGAAGGAGAAGGTTTATTATCATAACATTGCGACAGACGATGAACTAATGAGGTTGATCGAAGAGGAACTGTTGTTGATACCTCGAAAGTTGTTCAGCAAAGCGTATGACTGTTTTCTATTTCGTTGTCATCAGTGCATTGCGATCGATGGTCATCAGTTTGAATAAGGTTTATGGATCAAATAGATTTAATTTATTTATGAGTTACTTATATCTTTAATTCCCTAACGTTGTTTAGTGCTTAGTAACATCGTTAAAATTCAATAATTATGTTGTAACACTTAAGCAAATAAAACTATTTTAACGAAAAGGTACTATTTCTTTGATATCCCGCCATTTTGTCCTAATGTGTCAGAATTAAATGATACTCAGGTGTATTTCTTTTACATATGTTTATATTAGGACTGTTGAGTTTCAGGTTTGTAGAGTATTCGGTGCATCTAATATATTAATTCAAAAATAGGAACCTCTTCGTGGGACACCCGGTATAATCGACCTTACTAGCCTCCTTACTTCTTTTAAGAAGTTATGCTAATAGTGGTATCCTAGTTTTGTATCCAAAGAAGTTTCGGATCCAAGCGGTAGAATAAAACGAGTTCCTAATTTAAAGAAGATTCACAAAGTCAACCATATTACAGTAGTAATACATTGTGAAACGGTATCCGAAAAATGCCTAGAAACTACAACATTACTGAAAACATTCATTATGGCCTATTCATTTACATATTTTAAAATGATTTTGCTGAATAAATTAGATGCGACGATATTGTTTTTCAAACAAAACACATCGTGTTTGGTTCCTATTTTTACGTACTGATCAAATATATTATGTAGAATTAAAAATTATGAGTCGGACAAAAAAGCTAATGAATGCATTAGAGGTGCTAGTAGGTTACTCATCAAGAAAACAGTCGCGAGTGCCAGGGGACCACCCGGGAAAAGCTCAGGGAGCTGGCCGGTCCGACTGCCAACTTACTGTATAGAGAGTGTAGGTAGGCTAAATAACTGATTGAGGAAACAAGATCCATGCAAAATAATGTTAAAAGAAAATAAATGAATAGATACTGTCGTACCGTTATTTATATTTCCACCAAATAAAATTATAAAAAAACTAGACTACTTATTCACATATTTTACAATAACTATACTTATTGCAAAAAAAAAATACTTAACCGATTATGATATATTTCCTAGTTTGTACATTATATTTCTACTGGTTGTTTGTATATTATTGTATTTATTTATGAACATTAATTTCAATAGACTTAAGGTGAGTTTATACGTATTCCCAAAAAGATTTACCTTTAGAAAGAACAATAATTTGTAACTGGATGAAGTCTATCTTATAGATTTATGCGTTTCGATAAGACGGGCGGATAAATAGTTTAAAAAAATGGAAAACAACTTCTAGATTGTACTTATTTTATGTATTTTTATTTTGGTGTAATTGACATAATATGAGTATGAATTGTTTTTGTATTATAATAACTGTACACCAATAATATAAAATATGTGTAGCTTCAATTTGCAAAACTGGAATGTAGACCAGATAAAGAAAGTAATAAACTATTGTTAAATTTTATCAATTTTCTTTAACAAATCCAGAGATAATTGTATCAAACGACAGCTTGGATCTGAAAAAATAAAGAGATTTAGTTAAAACCAAATGAAAGAAACATGATAAAGAGATCAACTTTTATAGGTTATATTTATAAGCAAACGTTTTGTCGTTAGAGACTTCGAGAGTTTGATTCAGGGCAAAGTGTAGAGTTGGTGCGATAAATAGATAGTAAACATATACATTATTGTGTGAGTGTTACACAACCGTTTTGATAAATAAAATTCTGAAACACAAATAGTTTTTACAAAAATTCATTTAGACAACCTCAAAGTATTTCTGGCAGTAAAAGACATGGCAATCAACATTTAATATTATATACGGAATTACCTTAACCTCAGTATATTGTGTTGGCATAAGAAATTCTCCGAAAAGCCTCAATAAATTAAAATCTCGTCCTTACCATATTCACGTTGTACAGGAATTGGGAGAAAGTAATAAAAGAAAAAACTCAATAATTGTTACAAATAAAAAATACCTGCTTTTTATTGTAACAATAATCTTGGTAAGCTATTAGTAAGTGGATAGTGGTGTTTAAAACATTTATTGTAATAACTGTAATGTATGAGTATGGAGGTCAAACAGGTAAATCCATTACACGAAGATCGAAGGAACAACTTATACTGTTGGAAGCATGTCAAAACAGATTCAAATTTTGCTAACCACTTATTAGATACATGCCATACTTGTAATCTCATTGATAACATCTAGTAAGTCTTACTTATTGAACAAAAAAGAAGAAAATTAAATAGTGTGGACATTTTTGATCTGTTCTCAATTAATTGCCATGGTTTAACCTAAATGAACAGGTACATAACCCATCCCCTTTGTTGAAACCCATTGTACTTACACAACCTGTCAGTTAATTGCCCTTCTCAGGTACTCTAAGGTCTGCCCCTTCCCTTGCTATTCCACCCCACCCTTATAACATTGATATTGGTCAGAAACTATTTATGTACATTTCAGTTTTTAGTTGTCTGACGATGTTTAGCAAAGAAACAGCTGTAACAATTATATTGTTGGGTTTTTTATTGTTGCCTAAGTTTTATTTCTACCTTGTTGCAAATGGGTTACGGTTTTCGTTTTGTCTGTTGCAATGATTTTAGATAACAAGATTAGACAGACAATTCATGGTTCCATCTAAGTGGCTATGCAAACCTCAAGAAACCCTGGCATTGGACTGCAGAAAGTCCTCATAATTTTGTTGAGATGAAGTTATAAATTCAGGTTAAGCTTGTCTTGTGATACGATATACTCGAGACAATAAAAGTACAGTAGTTTCAAAGAAACTTACAACACCTAAGTTATATTTGTGTAGCTGGTGCATTACTAAATTTGTAGACATTGTTTTTTATACACGTTCGTGTAATCAAACGTATTATTCTTGAGAATATGTGTTTAAGTTTGATTCTATCAAGAATACGTTACATTCCGAAATACAGGAGATTTTTTCCAGTAGGATAAGACAAACACAATTACTTGTTACAGTAAGTCGATGCAACAGCCTCCACAGCATTACGCTAGTTTTATAAATAAAGTGTTTTCATATTGTATTCGAATGCATAATTAATTCCGACGGATGTATACTTTTTAATTCTTTAAAATGAACAATTACCAAACAAATTAGTGTGTTTTATTAAATGATGTATCATGAATTCTTGTGCCAAGATTTAAAAACGCTTTCATTATTCGGGTTCTTTACATTCGTTTAGTAACTTTTACCCTAATTGATACGAATGGAATAACCCCTACAATAACAATTAAACTACTGCAATAACTAATATCTTTAATTATTGAAAGTTAATATTGAACTCTGTAATGCATACCTTTACTCTTTTGTTCTGCTGGGCAATTCTGAAAAAAACAATAATATTTAATATTAAATCAAATATAAACGTTATACACAATATTTTGCAGACTGATATAAAGACGGGATAAACTTAAGGGAATGATTTAATGATACAAAGCTAAAACGTGTAACATTATTCACGCAATGGAATGAACAATATTTATTCTTATATTTCTGTTTACCGTAGTTAATATTTATGTAATAAGTAAGATTTAATTTAAAAAATTTAATATGCTTTTCCCAAAAATGTACAAACAAATTTTATTAAAAATTTTAAAGTTATTTATTTATAGACAGGACAGAACGAATTATATATACCAATTTACATATTTTATTACTTTAATAACAACACAAAACCTAATGTAAAATTTGTAAAAATTACCTAAAAAGGTTTTAAACTAGATTATATACCTTAGGTACCGTCAACAGTTCTGTATTCTTTTTTTCAGGTACGACCGGTTTCGGAAGAATACACTACACTTCCATTGTCAAGTCAAAAGACAAAAAGCACACCTAAAACTAAATAAAACAATACTTGTCCAACATCAATAAATAAATTAACACACGACACACTTTGAGCATGCTTATTTATTTATTAATGTTGGACATGTATTATTTATTTATTGTTAGGTGTGCTTTTTGTTATTTGTGTGTCATGTGACGTGACAATGGAAGTGTAATGTAGTCTTATTAAACCGGTCGTCGCTGAAAAAAAACAAAAACAGAACTGTTGACGGTACCTAAGGTAACCTAGTTTAATACCATTACAGTTCAGGAGGCTAACAATCATGTATATATTAAAAGGTTCACTTGGTTGTTAGTTCAACAGCTGATATATTATAAGTAATAGAACCTTGCCCATGCGATATCATATTTGTTAACCAAAACTTAAACTAAGTTGTAAACATAACCTCAAAAGGTTCACATTGTTGTTGATGTATTACAGCTGGTGGATGAAAACAGCTGTTACAATTACGAATACAACCTTACGCATGCGCTTTACTACTCGGGAACCGTGGACCGTATCAACCATAGGGAGTTAGAAAAATCTCTCATGACAGACATTGTAATTTAATATAGCTAACTTCAGAAACTGACAGCGTCTAAAAATGCCATCAATCATGCTTGGGTAAATTTGTTGGGACATGCAAGTATTTCCCTATTAACTAAATCGGAATGTTTTAAAGCTGTAGCCAGGTCAATCATGTGTTACGGAGCCCAAGTGTGGGGATATCGGGAACATGATTCGGTAGAACAGCTGTTACGTTTTTTTATCAAACGGACTCTGTTTCTGCCACAAAACACACCAAACTATATGTTGTTTTTGGAGACAAATTTTGAAAAATTATTTATTTTTGCCTTTAAGTTACATTTTAAATACGTAATAAAAGTGCTGGACATGACCGATAACCGTCTACCTAAGATGTTACCAAAAGAAATAATTAGAAAAAAACTATTTTGGTTTCGAGAGTGGCAGTATTTGGCTGATAGGCATTCTGTGCCGTTATCAGATGATTCGGGACTATGGAGGGGACAACTGATGACCTTATGGCAGGCGATAAGGGACGATGCTAGGCAGAAATGTATACAAGCCGCTGGAGTAAGTCAATACCATGCCTTATACAGAGAGGTAGACTTTGACCTTGGCGATAAAACTTATTTTAGAGATGAATTTAGTTCAAAATTAATTGGATGGATTTTTAAGTGTAGGGGAGATTTGCTTCACTTAAATTATAAGCCTTGGGTCAAGGAACAAAATTATAATTGCTCTCTTTGTAATTTAAATCAGTTCGAGGACACATACCATTTTATCGGAAAATGTCCAATTTTAAAAGATTTCAGATTTAGGTGGTTTAAAAAGCATGAGCTAAGTAAGGAAGAGGTTTTAAAGTATTTGAATGGGCACGATTGGGTGCGGCTTGCAAAATTCTCTCAACAAGCATGGCAATACAGATGGGCTTTAATTCAAGAATTTAATTTCTAATTATTATCGTTAATGGAATACATTTTGAAGATATTTTGCCGTTTTGTAATTTAATAAATGTGTATATTAGTAGTCCAGATTTGTTTTTTGAATACATGTTTTCTAAAGTTGTTTGTTATTTTTAGGATTAGCAAATTCGTAATGTGTTAAGTTTCTTTGATGTAAAGTGTGTTTTTGTGTTTAAAATTACTACCCAACCAAGCAGACAGCTTAATCAAGCTATGCATTTGGAATGCAAATGTACAGAATATTGTGTTACTATATTTTTTGTTGTAAAATAAAGCATTTTTCATTTCATTTCATTTCATTTCATATAGCTAACTTCTTTCTGACGGTGCAGTGTAGTAGAAATACAGAGAGTTACATTGCTACTAAACTAACTTTAACCATTATATTATTTGTTTTAACTAGTACTATCTTGCTTTAATTCTTAAATGTTTTGTATTTTTAATAAAACAAATTTTTATTATTTAAAAAAATTAAATCGTCATTCTCTATTAATTTATTTTTAAGCATGATGTATTCTTTTTTACGGAAAACAGTAACAAAACAATTTTCATTAAACTGTTTTACGTTAAAAACACCTTCGACTATATATATATATGTAAAAGTAATTACCTTTCTTTTACAATTTCCGCTCACAGTCCTTTTCTTTATTAATTTACTTGGTGACGATCATTTCGCCTTTCAAATCAGGCATTTTCGAACCATAAACTTTTAGACATTTATTTAAATGCGCGTCAGTTATTATTATAAATAACGAACATTAAACACAAAAACATATAATACAACACTTACAACACATATAACTACACTTAAAACATCGCATTCTTGCACTATTTTGTGAGTACATTACAACATTATTTTTAATAATAACTGACGCGCAATTAAATAAATTTCTAAAAGTTTATGGTTTGAAAATGCCTGATTTAAAAGGCGAAACGATCGTCACCAAGTAAATTAATAAATAAAAGGACTGTGAGCGGAAATTATAAAAGAAAGGTAATTACTTTTACATATATATATATATATATAACCAGTCCATAAGGAAAAAACAAAAACAATTCGAGTATATCTAAAAACTTTGAGACTCGGTTTTGCATTGTATATGACGACTGTAAAAGATGTAACACTTGATTACCTTCATTTACGTAAGACAATTTGGATCAAAGGTATTACGAAGAAATTTCTAACTTAGTACATAATATGTTATTGGTATACAGAGGACGTTTAGAAAATACCGTCCCAAATTTCAACAGGCTATTCTATAGGTGAAAATAAGAAAAAAAGTTTTAATAAACATAAGTCTAAAAATATTTCGTTTTCGAATCATCCGACATTTTTTTTTCTACTAAACACTTAATATGTTTGAAAATAGAAAAGATATTGGTATCAATTTGGAGAACATAATGGTTACGTAAAATTTTACCTTTGTTGAAAAACCAGAACTTTAAGGTATACTTTAAAATTAAACGTTTTTGATGTCAAAGATCACCAAAACCTATAAATGTACAAAGAAAATATGAAACAAAAATGTTAATACTTGAATTATAAACAAAACAGTTTTTATTTTCCCCGTAGCTGAAAGATAACCGAGTTTTTGGCTAAAACACAATTTCTTGGTAGTTGTCTATAACAATACAGAAACAACAATAGTAGAGTAGAATTGAAAACTATCAGTGATACTCATAAACAAACTAAAGGAATTGTTCAAAGTTGCGGCCCCTGTTTAGCACACCTGAATTCAAGCGCCTCCTTATAAATTTCC
>JAGFPH010003007.1:0-19375 GCA_018207615.1 Philaenus spumarius
TCGAATCAATCATCAAGTCAAATAACTAATCAAGAAAAGTCAATCATCAAGTCGAATCAATCATCAAATCAAATAACTGATCAAGAAAAGTAAATCATCAAGTCGAATCAATCATCAAGTCAAATAACTAATCAAAAAAAGTAAATCATCAAGTCTAATAACTAATCAAGAAAAGTCAATCATCAAGTCGAATCAATCATCAAATTAAAATCAGTCATCAATTGCAAAGTCCATGCAGGAACCAGTGGATAAATAGTGTTCAGTGAATGTGCAAATATAAATAAAACAATTTCACTAAAGTGTTACATAAAATAATTAATCAAAAATATAGTATCAGTTTAAAAGTGAGTGAAAGGGAAAATCACAAATATGTAAGAACATTTAAAATTACAATTTATGTTAATACAGATCTCGAGGTTAAGCCAATTAAAGAAACGAAGTCATATCCAGATAATTAAAGTAAAATCTTATACAGATAGTAAATGGAATAATATATATATGTGTGTGTAATAAAATAAATTTATAATATGGTCGGGTCTTGTTTAAAGAGAATTTAAAACAATCTTTAAGTCATCTTGACTGCCTTTTTGTGTCCCAAAACATTTTGTTGCTATGATACAAAGAAGTTTCTTACAGTACTAAGTACGCTTTACGATGTAGGAGAAGAAATCTGTAAAAATAGTACAGTTGTCATGTAAGCTATTTAGGCACTTTTAACAGACTAGCTTTTAATTTAAAACGAAAAACTAATTAATTTAAATTAATTAATTATGACTTAAAGCAGGTTTTCAAAGTGTCCTCTATCTTCATAAATACAAGCGTGCGCACTTAAATACATCTTCTTACACACTACACAGTGGTTGCGTTAGCGATTTTTTAACAGTAATTTAAGTAGGTTTTTTGTATAAAATAAAGTATTAATAAAATTGCAACAGCTTTTTAACATTCCATTGTAAAACATATTGCACTTTGAGTTAAATTTTATTGTTTGCAAATTGAAAATAAACCTCTTTAATAATTGTTGAAATAAGAGTTTCTGAAACTTTCTGCGCTCTTAGCGGCTAAACAGTTAAGTTTATCAAAAAAACACCAAGAATAAAAAAGTCTTAAAATTGCATGTTAAATAAAAATATGTCATACAAAATAGGGGTTTCCATAAGAAATTCAAAAGTTGGCCGCCGTATTGGAAAATGGCGGCATGTTTTCGAAATTTCAAATTCATATTTTTAATGGCCACTAAAAATAGGTGAAGTCCCCTATTTAAAGTTTCCTGTAAATCATGTCGTTCCTGATTTACCAATGGCACACTTAAATAATTCGGCCACGCAGCTGAGCCGCTGACGTGAGTTGAGCTAATTTCCAAAATTAAGTTTATATGCCTATGTTTTAGGGTTTCAACCAACAATTTGGGAAATAGGTCTACTCACGAAGGCGTTGAACAGCTGTCTGTGTGTACGCAATATATTAGTAGAATTTGTTTCCTCCTAGTGCCTCACGAGTTTGCACCACTTGGCTTCGAACCGGGTACTTTTATGGTATTTTAGGTTTTGGTTGATTTTGGGAGAACCAAGCGAGCTAAAAGGTCGCGTAAAAAAACAAAATATGCAGAATAACATCCTACATTTATATTTTTAGAAAAAACTCCAAAAAAGTTTCATTCTCGTAGTTTAAATCTCAAAAAACCGTTACTTCCGGTCAAAAAACGTACTTCCGGTTGTTGGATTTTTTTGGCTAACGAACTCGTCCGAGCCACATAGACAACCAACACGTGTACCAAATTTGGACCAAATCGGATTTAAAATGCGACCGCTAAAGTGCGAACACATATATACATATATATATATATGAATTTTATGCAATGCATGGTTTATTGAAAATACACCCAATACGGGGGTTGGCGTGCGAAGCACGAAATGCCTTGTTTATTGAAAATACTCTCAATGCGGGAGTTGGCGTTCGAAGCACGCAATGCATGGTTTATTGAAAATACTCCCAATACCAGGATTAGCGTGCGAAGCACGCATTGAATTGTTTATTGAAAATACTCCCAATACTAGGATTGGCGTGCGAAGCCCGCAATGCATGGTTTATTGAAAATACTCCCAATACGGGGGTTGGCGTGAGAAGCACGCAATGCATTGTTTATTGTAAATACCCCCAAAACGGGGGTTGGCGTGCGAAGCACGCAATACATGTTTATTGAAAATACTTCCAATACGGGGGTTGCCGTGCGAAGCACACAATACATTGTTTATTGAAAATACTCCCAACACGGGGGTTGGCGTGAGAAGCACGCAATGCATTGTTTATTGAAAATACCCCCAACACGGGGGTTGGCGAGCGAAGCACGCAATGCATTGTTTAATTGAAAATACTCCCAATACGGGGGTTGGCGAGCGAAGCACGCAATGCATTGTTTAATTGAAAATACTCCCAATACGGGTGTTGGCGTGCGAAGCACGCAATGCATTGTTTATTGAAAATACTCAGAATGCGGTGGTTGGCGTGCGAAGCACGCAATGCATTGTTTATTGAAAAGACTCAGAATGCGGGGGTTGGCGTGCGAAGCACGCAATGCATTGTTTATTGAAAATACTCCCAATACGGGGTTTGGCGTGCCAAGCACGCAATGCATTGTTTATTGAAGATACTCCCAATACGGGGGTTGGCGTGCGAAGCACGCAATGCATTGTTTATTGAAAAGACTCAGAATGCGGGGGTTGGCGTGCGAAGCACGCAATGCATTGTTTAATTGAAAATACTCTCAATGAGGGGGTTGGCATATGCAATCACAATATTAACTGACACACAACGCGACGGAAAAGCCCTTCCTGTGGTGGGAGGAACCGTGTCACCGCCGGCTCGTTCCTAGTGTGCTATTCCGCCACCAGAGTCAGCGATCTATATTATTCATATCTATGGGCGCGATCCAGTAGTTCATATATCGATGTACTCTCCTAGCGGACAACCCGCTCTTTGTAGTATTTTTATTGTACTGTATTTTACTTCTTATTGAAAAACGAAATAAGCTAAATAATCTCCTATATTTATTTTTTTAGATAAAATCAAAAACAATTTTCATTCTAGTACTAGAAATCTCAAGATATTTTACTTCGAGGCAAAAAAAAACGCTTTTGGTTGTTGCATCTGTTGGCTAACTAAACTCGTCCAAGCAACTTGACATAAATACATAATAATATTCAGTGTTCATAAAGTCCGTTTATTAGGAATTTCCATAGGAAAAATGAGCTATTGCACTGCGTATGGGCCAAGGTCGGGAGTAGCAAATGAGCACCGATCATGCTCCCCAGAACACGTTTTGGGGTGTCGGTAAAAATCATACATACAGTATGTATATATGTGTTCGCACTCTAGCGGCCGCATTTTAAGTCGGACGAGTTCGTTAGCCAAAAAAAATCAAACAATCGGAAGCACGTTTTTTGACTGGAAGTAACAAGTTTTTTGAGATTTTTTCTACGAGAATGAATTAGTTTTTGAGTTTTTTTCTACAAATACAAATGTAGGACGTTATTCTGCACATTTTGTTTTTTTTACGCGACCTTATAGCTCGCTTGGTTCCCCAAAATCGTTCAAAACGTAAACTACCATGGAAATACCCGGTCCAAAGCCATGTGCCGGATTCTACCGTGGGGTTGGCGTGCGAAGCACGCAATGCATTGTGTATTGAAGATACTTTCAACATGCGGAATGGCGAGCGATCCATGTTGCAGCTATTCAGCACCGTCGTGAATAAACCTATTTCCCAAATTGTTGTTTGAAACCCTAAAACATAGGCCTGTAAACTTAATTTTGAAAATTTGCTCAACTCACGTCAGCGGTTCAGCTGCGTGGTCGAATTATTGTTTTTGTTATAGAAAATACGTTAATTAAACTTTGTATAACACCTTGTGATGCAGAACAGATTGAATTGTTTGACAAGCTGATCCTTTATGATATAGGGGGGCTTGAGGGGAGCAGGGGGTAAATAATTTCAAATATAAAGGTAGTTAATACAATACACCAATGAAAAGCTTATTCAAAGGGAAACATAATGGCGCAAACTACATCTTAGCATCTTGCTTCGTTTCAAAGTAAAATGTACAACCAAAGTTCTGGGAAGTGATATTGTTATCATAACATAAAAGCAGGTTATTAAAATTTGTTAATATTAGAAACAAGTAGGTTGTATATTATTTTCCAGAACTAGATTGTCCATTATCTCGAAACGAAGCCAGACATTAAGCTCTGGTTTGCGTTATTGTGTTTCTCTTTTAATAAGCTTTCAATGGTGTATTACATTACCAACCTTTATATTTGAAACTGTTATCGACCCTTGCCCTCCTAAGCCCCCCAAAATCATAGAGGGTTAAATATGTCAAAGAATTTGTCCAGTTATGTTGTAAGATACATACACAGATTTGTTGGTTTATTTTCCGTAAAAAAATAATGAGGCGTTTAAAAGGACTTTATAAACACTCGGTAAAAATTTACTTTAACTTGTCAATCGATTTCTAAGGGAATTTGAGATAACATGAAAGAACACACCTAACTGATGGTAGAAACAACAAAAATTTGCCCGGCAAATAATATTTGTAGGAGTTATGAAAGAAATAAAACTTGAAATTGTATAGGTTAAGTTTCGACTTTTCCGCGATATTTGACGTAATTATAACAAAATAAATCACTTCACATACACCAAACATGTAAGAATTAAATAAACTAAACAATATGAACCCCAAAAGTATCCACGAAGCAAGAAAATGTGAAAATAATGTAACAAACATAATTATGTAAACAAATGCATCAAACAATAGGAAGTACCGTTTAACTGCGTATTTAAAATGGAAATTAATCAGCGTTGCCAAATCGAACAATAAGTTATTGTACTAATTAAGGTGTGTATAAATCAAGGTAACTAGATAGTAAAGGTTGCCTCATTTGAGAAATAATATTTCGTCGTATTATCACTTTATATAATTAGAATAAAAAAAAAACTAGAGGACTTACCTAAACTGTTTAGTCACAGTATTTTTCCGATAACAGTATGATTATAATATTTGTATAATTATAATATTTCGTCGTATTATCACTTTATATAATTAGAATAAAAAAAAAACTAGAGGACTTACCTAAACCGTTTAGTCACAGTATTTTTCCGATAACAGTATGATTATAATATTTGTATAATTATAATATTTCGTCGTATTATCACATTATTTATAATTCGAATGAGTTGCCTAAACTGTTCGTTTCAAAACAACAAGAACAATCCGGCAACGCTGGTAGATCGGTGAGAAAAACATGTCGGCACTTTACAATGTAATTCTCCATAAGGAACTTTTTATTCGAAAGTTTTTAATGTTTTTAATGTTGTACGTGTTGAAGATGGTTAAATATTGGTTTCCCGGCATCAGTGAAGTGTATAAATACTATATTCATTAAGAAAAAAGTTCAGGTTTGTGTGTTTATAGTAGTTTTGATTGACAAGTTAAAGTAAACAAATACCAAACACTCTGTATATGTATATATATACTCTATATATATACAATATGTAGTGTTTACAACATCAACAGGATTTGTAGCAATTTTTTAATTGATAACAATGTTACTATTTTTGAAGTGATAACTTTTGTTAGCCTGTTAGGCACTTTCGCTTGACTATGTTTATGAAATCTCGCGTCAAGCAAATTTTTTGCGTAGACACAAGTCAGAGCGTGAAGAGGGAATAGGCTATACATAATATATATATAGACAAGTAAGCGCGTGGAGAGGGAATAGACGATACATAGTATATAATAATACGTTATTATAATATTAATATATTATAATAAGTATTCGAAAAATAGTGACCATTATAATGAAAGCGTTATTTATTTAGTGACTAATGATTTTAAGTGATTATTGGTGTATGCACTCTACATGGAATTCTAAGAATAATTCAATATGTAAGGGATAATAATAATTATTATTATTATAATTATTATATTTGTGCGTTTAAAGTTTTGTAAAGAAGATAGATTTTTGTTTAACTGAAGTAAGTTTAGACAAAATATTAAATTTTGTACATTTTGACAAAGTATTATTTTACATTGTTTTATTTTACTGTAACCTATTATTACTTACTTAAATATAAAATATAGCTTCATATTACAACAATGGAGGTCATACACGTTAATGAAGTATCTATTCCTCACAGAGTAGTTTCTTTTAGGCCAGATGGCCAATGTTTATTCCACTCTTTGGCTTTAATTGTACATGACACGATTCACTGGGGTTTGAGGTGAGGACCAGGGTTGTTAGTCATGTTTCAAACAATTGGCGCAGGTTCAAACCATCCATGCTAATGTTTTGCAATGCCAAGCCATTTCGGTACGTGTGCAAGCATATTTTCAAAAAATCGCCAAATATAGCAAATTTTATACTAATCCTAAAGTGTTCTGTACCTTTTTTGTAGAAAAAGGTTCAAAGAATTCATATATGCAATTAAAACGTTTATTGATGTAAAATTGTAAAAGTTATTTGCTCAAGAAACAAAAATGTACAGTAACGAAATGAAAAAGTTCAACTTTAGGATTACATAACAAGTAGTAAACATTTTTTGTAATTTTTTCATAAGCGTAAACAAGTTTTGTTCTAAATAAAACTGTATAAAAAGCATTTATCAATTTCAAATTTCTTATTTTGAAAACACCAGTTTTTTATGTTCCTACTTCAATACTGCTATCAATACTATGCCAAGTTTGAAACGTAATTTAAGAATATATGATTTGCCCAAAAATGAAATATTATTATAACAAAGTGTAGAGAATAAATCAAAGAATTGAACTGTATACTTGTAAATTATCTTTTCATAAAAGTGTTTGACGAATTCTTTGAATAACAAAAGTGAGAACAAAATTGAATATATAAACTTCCCACGGACGCTTCCATGCTTCCCACTGCGTGCTATTCGCATGTTACAAAAAGACGTTACGTTTGAATTTGAACCTTCAGATGAGAACGTCATAACAGTGACTTTTCCACGGCCCTACTCAACAAACCGTTCAAACAAAACATATTTGGTTTACAGAAAATGTTACCTTGAAGCATTCTCTTTACAAACATATCAAAATATGTCTAAAAATAGACTGTAATCACACAGATATCACGTGTAATAAGTAAGGCTGTTTATTGATTGGAAATCAGCTTGGAGTCTGCAAAACGCCCCACAACTTTAGAAATATTTTCTGATTTTTGATTGGATGGCAGTTTCAGATAGGGGAAAGTGTGATGCATCCATCAGTATATAGATATAAATCAGAAAAAATACTGGGTGGGCTGTAGGAAGGGACATAGAAACTGGAAATTAAAGGTCGTTTCGTCGTATTTCATTCGCACGACATTGGCTTTTAGAAAACTCAAAACTGAAACGATGATTACGTATGTAAATATACGTATTAGAAAAAACTTGTAAATACAAAAATTAAAGTGTAATTAATTAATTTCCAACTGTGTTTGTTTTATTGCAATTGGATGATTTTTAATTTGTGAAATATTCAATACAAGTTGAGTTGTCACAGACTGCTTAATTCACTACTGCGGCAAGCTGAGACTACTCAATTGAGTGGTCTGACAGTTGTAGGGTTAAAAGTAAAAGGAGATATTTATTAAGAAAAAAAAGAAAGAATATAACGTGATATGAGCAAACCGGTAACTTTTGGAACCTCCTGTGAAATTCAAGCAGCATCCGAAATATTTTTATGAATTTCAGGTGTACAGAGATGGTTATTTGTTGTGGGAGAGTTTTGGCGAACCGATTGAGGGAGTAAGGAGGCTAAGATTTACTGGGGAACTGACGAGATACCACTTTGATGTTCTTATTCCTCTCGCACTTTCTTCACCTGACAACGCAATGGATATTAGTGTGGAAGAAATAAAGTCGGCTTCCCAATCCCAGATTTCAGACGATGGTCTCCAAATTGCTCGACTTACAACCCTATCAGGACAGTGTACATCATCATCTGATGCAGTTCGGTCGCATCCAGAAAAAATACCAAAAACGTGGAAAAAAGACGAAAGCGTTTTTCTGATACAAATTGCGTAAAAACACATAGGCAAGCGTACAAAAACACTGTCTCAAAATACACACAGAATCAGCTAAAATACTTTAAGATGTAACATTTGCTGTAGGTAACCATATTATTGCAATATCGAACATTGTCCTGTCACCTAATAGTATATATAGACAAGTAAGCGCGTGGAATGGGAATAGACGATACATAATATATTATAATACCTTATTATAATTATTATTATAATATTATAATTATTATTATAATAACAATCCCTTAAATATTGAATTATTCTTAGAATTCTATGTAGAGTTCATACACTAATACCTCACTCAAAATCATTAGTCACTAAATAATTACTGCTTCTATTATAATGATCACTATTTTTCGTTTACTTATTATAGGTATAATAATATTACTATATTAGAGTTATTATATTATAATTATGCAATTTCAAAATATGATATAATATTTTTGACAATATATTGACTTGCGTATTGTTGACCTTTATTCTCCTCTAATATAATACCGATAAAAATATAAATCGGTCATGGAAGTTATCACTTCCAATGTGTGGTCTTTAGCACTCCTAATGTTTTTTTATAACCCTCTGTTTAAGTAGTTTGTAATACGGACGTCACATTACAATTTAGCAACCAATGTTTATCAATTTAACATTGTTAGAATAATTTACACAAAAACACCAATACTTTTTGAAAACTTTTGATTCGACAGGTCAAATGAATAATATGACAATAATATGAATAATATGAATAATTTCTGACAGATATAAAATAAAATTATAGTTTTTAGTTTTTAAGAAATTATTGGAAGCGTTTCTGTCAACAAAAGTGTATTTATGAAAATAAATGTATGCGATATGTACATCGTTATAAATTGAATAAACAAGTATTATTGCTTTAAGAAGTTTTAAGTCTGGTAAGTATTATTTTTAGAAAAATTGACGAACACTTTGGCGACGAAATCACACTGGTTAATGAAACCCGGAACTTAATAATATGGTAAATTGGCAAGACCGTAGTCTCGGTTTTAAGAACAATGGCTGCTTGTCTGAAAGTGACTTAATTGAACGTTTATTGATTAAATTTGGAATAATTTTGTGTGAGAACGAGATGGTGCATCTATGGAATACGCTGGGATTGGCTACGAAAGTGTGTGGTGTTTAAAGATTGAGCTTGGGTTTTGGATACTTATGGTGGTTCGTAAACCAGGCATAAGGGACGTTTTCTTCTGTCCTGCGGAGGTGCAGGATCAGTGATGATTTGTTGGATGTGTGGTGTATCGAGACTCTTCGGCTCTGTGTTTGACTCCATTAGTTAATTTTATGATGAAGTCCTCGAGTGTGGGGATTTTGTGCCCTTGAGAGATGGTGACGTTCGATACGTACCATGGGGAGTTGTTGATCCAGCGGAGAGTTTTGTTCTGGAAGGAGTCCAACTTTTTCTTCCAAGAAACAGATAGCAAAGAGTACCAAGCTGGAGCTGCGAACGTAAGTACTGGCCTGATGTATGTTTTGTACATGGACAATCTGATACGAAGTGGTAGAGGGCTCTTGGCGTTTATGACTGGAAGGAGTCTGTCCCGGACAGATCTAGCCCTTGACAGAGTTTGCTTGAAGTGATGGGACAGTTTTAATTTAGAGTCAAGCGTGATTCCAAGGTATCTGACATGACGGCTCCATGCTATGGGTGATTTTTTAAGAGTTAATTGAACTTTAGGAAATATACGTAGTGGGGAAAATTGGATTGAGTTATCTTTACTTGAATAACAAAATGAGATCAATCACATGAAACTTCACCGGTGATAAAGGTCCGACAAGAAAGGTCCGTTGAATAACGTGGGAACGAGATGGGGCAGACTATCTCATCAGACCGCTCTAATTATGTACTTTCCACCGCTGTTTGAGAAACATATAACTAGTTATATCTAGTTTACTTTACACTGTTAGAAAGATCGAACTTTTCTCTACAGAATTGTATAAAAAAATCTGTGAAAACATATGGGTTTGTCTACGTAATCTCAGTTGGCAAATGTGCCGTTTTATTGGTTCAAAACTGTCCAATCGTATGTATAAATTCGCTAATAACTTCGTAGCCGATTTCATTTTTTCCTACGTTTATCTCCAGCTGGATATACATTTGAATAACATCTGGATATAGTTTATGCTAGGTTTGATCAACATCAGTTCAATACTTGTCTAATGGTTATGTATGGGATGTAACCCCTTACGGTGGTTAAAAGCTTTACATTAAATATTATCTTTACAGTCGCATAAAACGATCTGGACCAAATAATTTGTATCATTAAGTTCACTAAAAGTTTAAAATACACAAACCAATACGGAGTGTTACAAATTTGATATAGGGATTTTAAATCTTTGTAGTATTTATTATTCTATTTACAATTATGAATAACACATCATGGAGTTGAGTAAAAAATCTTAAATTTTTACTTTCTCCACCCTATACGTAGTATATGGAGAAAGTATTGTTTTCGTAAAAATGTTCGAATTTGAATTTTCAGTTGAATTATCTGTTTTGGTGCTCCCAGAACCCCAAAAAATTATTTAGTGTAATTATCTGTGTTGGTGATCCCTGAACCCTAAAATATTTTTAGTGGAATTTTTTGTTTTGGTGCTCCCTGAACCCAAAAAAGTGTTTTTAACGTGGTGTCTGTCTGTCAGTGTGTCAGTATGTATACACGACCAGAGTTGACACTATTGGTCCGATTTTCATGAAATTTGGTACGTAGGTACTAAACCCTAATATCTCCAGGCGTTTTTTTCATTTTTTGGAATTTTAAATTTTTAAGGGTAATTTATCCCTAAAAACCAATAAAAAACGACAAAAATGCAAATTTCTCAAAAACGGCTCTAACGATTTTGATCAAATTTTCAGTATTTATAGGGCTTAAGATGCCAAACAAAATGACACCACCCGCTTTTATCAAAACTTCGGCGTTTCATAATTATGGGGAAATGTTAAAAAATAAACAAGTTTATGTTGTCAATCTAGCATCACGGCGACGGCCGCACGGGGTAGTACAACGGTAGCGAGGACGGCCAGTAATTAAAAGGTCGCGTGATCGAATCCCGCATGGGACAATAACTTTTTTATACGATTGACGTAGGTAGAATATTATTTTTTTGTTTTGTTCTAAAAAGTAGTAAATAAAATGATTAAAAACAATATTATTTTGACTACAGTAAGTTGGGAGAAAGTTTGTGTCAGTTAACTGATACCGTTTATTTATTGCATAATTAGCATGTGCTGATTAATTGTATACATGATGTCTCAAAAGTCAGTGAACGGAGTTATATTTGTGCAACCATTACAGATTACGCAACTAAACTTGGTACATTATAGCTTCAAGAACATCGTCAAAGTTGGACTGGGAATGCCAGTTATTGCTGGATCAGCTGTCGAGCAGTAGGCAAGTAAGACGTGTTTGGGTCCCTGGACATGAAGGAGTAGAAGGGAATGAAATAGCAGACAAACTGGCTAGAAGAGGAGCTGAAACTCCACCGATGGGCCCAGAACCGATTATAGGAATATCAAGAGGCTGTGGGAAAGAAAGTGTAAGAAAAAAGGTTCAACAGAACACTTGCACAGATGTAGAGATAGGCACACGGTTTCATTGATTTCCTGGATGGACATCTAAGCAGAACACTGCTGGGTCTTGGCAGGCTGGAAGTGAGGTTGTTGGTCGGTCTACTGACGGGACACAATTCTGTAAAGAAGCACATCCACCTGCAGGGACTGGAGAACAACGCATTATGTCGAAGGTGTGGAGAGAAAGAGGAAACTTCTTTCCATGTTTTGTGCGAATGTGATGCCCTCGTATCACTGAGGCAGAAATATCTGGAACAAGGATACCCTGACACCAGTTATATACGAGAGGAAGGCCCCCAAAAGGTGCGAAAAGGGCGGGTTTGATGTGAACCGCTGCCTGGACATGGGGCACAGAGCACCTCATGGTTTAGGTGCAGGTCACACAACCCCCTAATAATCCTCATTGTGTGCATATTGAACGACTCGTGCACACTTACAGGGTTAACCAATGGGGGCATTTTCTTTACCTAGTTGTAATTATATTTGTAATTTATATGTAACTAATAAACTAACGTGAAAAATCACAGGCTGATTAATTAGATACACGTCAGAAACTCATCGTTTAAAAAACAACATTAAGGAATACTTTTCTAGGCCTACATAACTATGCTGATGGAGATTTTTAACTCGTAAATGTGTACAATTATAAGGATTGTAAAACTGTAGGCCTATTTGTTAACATTTTGTATTTATGTACGTTATTATATATTTAAAGAAAGATTAATATATTATCTTTTAATTACTTTTTATTTCGTATTGATAAATCAAATGATTTAGAAGATATTAATATTATAGTAAATAAATTAATAATCCAATATGTTTATGTGATACGAAGATGTACGAATGTTTCCGAAGTTAAATGAATATATCTCTTCTTTAAATTTGTACAAACAAATATATTGATGATAAAAGGTTATAACGATTGAAGTTGTAAACATAACCCCAAACTATAATCTACATTGGGTTTTTGTATTACAGGTGATGGGTGAAATCAGCTGTTTAGATGTAGGAATGTTTTTGAAGTTAAAGGAGTAGGTTTCTTTTCTTTAAATTTGTATAAAAAAATCTATTGATGATAAGAGGTTGTATTTATATATAGTTTATAACCTCAAAGCAAATATTATAGCATACATAAGTTATTTAGCTTATATTTAAAAAAATCAACTTCACAAAAGACATTATAATTATTGAAGTTGTAAACATAACCTCAAACTATATAATATACACTGGGTTTACATATGATGGGTGAAATCAGCTGTTATATTACAGGTTATTCACGTACGTACGTACGCTCGTACACTCGCTTTTGTAGGAGTTGATTAAGGACAATTAATTATATAAAAAAATACAAATTATGAAATTTGAAAAACCGTTGTTCAAAACCTATTGTATACCAACTACCGTACTTGAAATTATTGATTATTTGACAAAGACTCGCAGAAACGAAGCTTTTAATAATAACTGTATGGGCGTTAATGTGAAGCTAAAGTAACAATAAAGATAAGAAGAAGGCAATGAAGAAATGCAATTCTTCATATCATGGTAGCACTTGTATATTAGCGTATCACTGTGAAAAGGAATTTTAATTATAAAAAACTTAATTATGAACGACCAGTATAAAATACTGAGAAAACGGTAGAAAGCTTGTAGTTTGATATGAAGAAAACTATGCGGATCGAGAAAGTAATGTTTTTTGTAAATGCAATAATAGTTGCATCTGCAACGATTGTTATGTCAGATGACCCTATTCATGAACTTGTACAAGGGCACAGGCAACCAGGAGATAGGTACGTTTTTCAGTTTATGAATTGACACAATCTAAAGTAGAAGACGGGAAAATGTTACAACATTAATAATCGTGCATAAATCTATACTAATATTATAAAGAGGTAAAGTTTTTTTTGTATGTAGGTGGTAATATCTGGAACCACTGAACCGATTGAAAAAATAGTTTTACTAATAAAAAGCCACACTATATCTGAATAACGTAGGCTAATTCATTTCGATGAAAACCTTTTTTTATTTCAATACTAGCTGACCCGTAAGGCGTTGCCCGTGGTGGTTGGTATTTTCAGTCTTTTTAACGTAATTGTATTCTTTTTAAGTGTTCAGTCAGTGAGTGGTATTTGGCTTTTATATATCTTAAATAATTAGCCCAATAATTGGTGTTTTAGTTCAGTGTAGGCCTAGCCTAAAATTATATTCAGTTTTTGATCCAAATCAGTTGTTGATCAAAATCAGCTGTTTTAAGCTGTTCATACGAACAGCTGTTTTTTGTGCCCCTGATAAAATCAAAAGAAATCTTTCTTCTTCTTCCTTAAGATTGACCTTCCATAAGATTAACATTGAAACTTTGAGGGCCACTGGGGCGTAGCCCTAATGTCTTAGGACTTCGGTAAATGGCCTAAAACCTTCCCAGGGTTAACCTGTGTTACTATGCAAAATTTCAAAGCAATCGGATGGACGGTTTGGTAACGCATAAAGGACAAACATACAAACAGACAAACGTACAAACAGACGGACATACATTGAATTTTATATATATATAGATTTGGAAATATAGTCGGACAAAATTCTTAGGTTAGGCATAGAATGATAAACCAACACATGTATTTACATTTATTACCATAGCAACCAATTGAATAAAATAACAGATAATTCAATTAACAGATAATAACAACTTTTTTCAAAATTTGAAGCAATTATTTTTGTATTTCTAGCTTTTAGGTTAGGGTTTTAAAGTGTGGACCTTTTAACCATTATTATAACTTTTGTTATAAAATACAAGAAATAATTTGATTTGAACATTTAACATTATTTACCATCTTAGTTTTGAGGTTATTATTAATCGTACACCTTTATCATAAATAAAACATAACATATGTTTTTAGAACGTTCCGTTGGGGGTTGGCGTGCGAAGCACGCGGGGGTCTCCCCTAGTATTCATATATTATTGTATTGAACGCAACAATAATCAACATTTCAAAGAAATTTTTATATTAACAACTAAAGGAAACAATATAACATGTTTGATCTAAAACACAGTAACCTTTCGTATGCTTTTACCTAATCTAAAAAACATCTGGTGTGCACATCACACAACTTTCCTTACCAAAATAGATGCTGTATCAATTACCAATTTTTTTGAGCGAGAGATTGATGATACCATTTTCGAGTTAATAGGAGTATCCGTTTCGAAGAAAGCGGTACTAACTTCAAAACGGTTAATCCCACGGACCTGATTTTGGTCTCAATCGATTTCTCACCCCCAAAAATGTCAAGGTCGATACCAAACACGGCTAGTTTAAAAAAAGTCATTTTTGCCCCCAAAAAGGGCGTTTTTGGAGTCAATTTTTAAAAAAATGGAAAAAGTTGAGTGGGGTATCTTTTTTGACATTCTTTTGGACGCTGAATCGAATGAGACCATTTTCAAGTCGATAGGACCAGCCATTTCGGAGATACAAACAAAATAACTTTCGTTTTTGTAATAACTTTTTTCAACGAATTTTTAAGGGTATATAGCGTACATAGCGTGTTCAGGGGATCTGAGTAGAGTATGTTAGCAAAGTTTAATCAAAATCGTTAGAGGGGTTTTGGAGTAAATACCAAAAATGTGCTAAAAATTGGTCCCACGGTAAGACACCACCTCCGATTTGCTTCAAATTTACTTGGGTTTAATTGTTTACGTGTTTGAAGATATCCTGTAAATTTCAGTTCGATCCGTCCAGCCGTGTGCCCTGTGCACTCCGGACACACACACACACAGACACACAGACACACAGACACACAGACACACAGACACACAGACAGACCAATTGCCAAAAATGCATTTTTTGGACTCAGGGGGCCTTGAAACGTAAAGATATTATGAAAACTCGACATCGAATTTTTGGGTCGATCGCAATACTTACCTTACCTAGTATAGGGTAAGGAAAGTAAAAAAGTTAGTTATGAATACTAATTGATTGATTCTAAATTTGCCTAATTTGTTGCAAAAATACGTGTTTTGGTTCATTTCAGGCCTTACATGAAATTATGTTAATTTTTGCTATACATAGACTATTTTATTTGTAGCAAGAGATGTTTGAATTGAATTAAAATAAGCATTTTTTGTTGATCTTTGTCCGCGTTAGTTTTTAGTTATTAATCTAACCTTAAAACAGGTTGGGCGCCATGAGAGACATTTTAATCTCTAGCCTGATCAGACGAAAAAATGTTTAAACGGTCAACAAATTACATTTTATTTTATTAAAAATATGTATAAATTAAATATAACAATTATTACTGAAAATTTAGTTGTTGCTTTAAAATTACATTTTTTTGCCTTAAAGTTACTGAGAGATAAATATATCACGCATGGCCTGTGGGGGTTATTTTGGGCAGGAACCGTAAATTCTAAATAATCAGGAATTTTGTCTTTATCCATTTCTAATTACAAGTACAAATTATACTTAGTCAAACTCAAAACTAAATATATAAAACTTCAATATTTTAGTTACACGAAGTTATTTTCATAAAACTATTTATTACACAAAAATTCACAAATTGAAAGACAAATTATTACAGAGCATTTCTATGTTTACAATACGCATAGGCCTACTAATAAAGTGTCACATGTTACAAAAATCCACTGCCAACTGTATAAACTCAATTTATGTTAATTATTCAGCATAGATATAAAATATTATTGGACAATAACTATGAAGATGTTTATATGGGAAACGTACAAAAATATAATATTTTATAATATTGGCTTATATCTTTTAAACGAAAAACACTTCAAAAATTCTAAGAACACCTTCAAAAAATGCAAAATTTGCTCTATAATCTACATATTATATAAAAGCGAAATACCACTCACCCACTCACTCATTCAGTGACTCACACATCACGATTTCTCAAAAACTACCGAACGGATTGAAATGAAATTTGGTGGCCAACTCTAGGGCCATAGGTGCGTACTAAGAAAGGGTTTGAAAAAATTCGACATTTTAGGGTAGTTTGGGGAGATCAAAGTTAATTATTAAAAAACGATTTCTTCAAAACTACCGAACGGATTAGAATGCAATTTGGTATGTAGCTTCCTCTAGGGCCATAAGTGGTCACGAAAAAAGAGTTTTAAAAAGTTGGAAATTTTAGGGGGGTTTGCGGGGTAAACATTACTAAATCACGATTTCTCCAAAACTACCGAACAGATTGGAATGAAATTTGGTATGTAGCTTCCTCTAGGGCCGTAGGTGCTCGCTAAGAAAGGGTTTGAAAAAATTCGAAATTGTAGGGGGGTTTGGGGGGATCAAAGTTATCAAATCACGATTTCTTCAAAACTACCGAACGGATTGGAATGAAATTTGGTATGTAGCTTCCTCTGTGGCCATAGGTGCTCACTAAGAAAGGGTATGAACAATTTCGAAGTTTTAGGAGGGGTTTGGGGGAATCAAAGTTACTAAAATCATAATTTCAGATCTTTTATTATTATGACAATAGTAGTTTTATTATTTAAGATCTATATATATTTAAAAGCCAAATACCACTCACTGACTGAACACTCAAAAAGAATACAATTACGTTAAAAAGACTGAATTTACCAACCACCACGGGCAACGCCGTACGGGTGTTACCATCCAAAAGACTAAACAAGTGGAATGCGTACTGGACTCAAATAAAATGGATGGCACATACAGAAAGTTTATAAAACTAAAAAAATATACCAGACACAAGTCTTACCTTAATTCCCGAAGTCGAGATATCTGAAATTTTCTTTGACAGGTTATTGGATAATTACAATTAATGTACACACTTATAACAATAACATGAGTTTATTAAGAAAAATTAACACGCCCTTAATATAAAATAATGAAATTGTATACGCCCCGAAATGACAGATTGATTTAATTAATGCCCTCCCTTACAAAATTAAAGAAAAACCCACCCTGTATTTAATTATATCATTTAATTAGAGATTTATGAAAGAAACAACAAAGAAAATTTGATCATTGTACACATAATCTTAAATTCTATTTCATACAAAAACTGCTTATAAAATAAAAAGTTATGTTATAAATTGGCCAACGTTTATAAAAAAAAAAAATATACGCATTGTATGTAAATAAAAAAAACTGCATCCAAAAGGTATAAACAAAATAAAATAATGTAAAATTTTGTACTTAAAGTATTATAAGAATCATGACGTCATTATAAATAAAGAAAATTTAGATTTTTGACTCTTGGAGTCCGTATTTTCAAAATAGGTACCTCACCACCCTATTATTTAATACATAACAAAAATACAACAACAACCTACTATTCTAATTACATTAAAAGTTAAGTAGCCTTTTTATATTACTAAAATTCACTGACTTTGGTTAACTCATTATAAGTTTATACCGATGTTTTTTTAAAAGAAAATAGCCTGTTTCTGTTTATACTTTATAAAGAATTATTGATCAATTGAATTCACTTGGTTTAAGACAGCGTAGTAACAGTTTTTAGTTGTGAAGGTGGAATCACATTTTATTACAGATGCATTTTGGTAAGAGTTGAAATAAAGTAGAACTTGTAGCCGTAACTTAAATCACGAAGTTAAACCAGATTTTCTCTAAAGAATCAGAACATAATATAGGCATTAGTTACTTTATATAGCCAAAGATAAAATATTATGTCAGAATGAAATTACAGCACGTTTACAGCAGGCATGTTGTAATTTGTTTGAACGTGCCGATTTGGTCTAATACGACGTTATAATGCATAAGTTTCACTTTAGTTTCATATCAAGAATAACTGTCACAGAGTTACTCTTTGTTTCTGGCAAACTGAAACAAATATACTGTTTTTAATTGACTGGCTGAATTATACTTTTACAGGAACTCTTTAAAGCACAAAATATAACTTTTAGCTAATCACACATGGGTTCACTTTAGTTTAAATTATGTATTTTTCCAGGCTAATTATTAAAATCTCTGTTTAGACTATTTAATAGTTATAGGCTTTACAAAATAGGAAAAATTTATATTGTTAATTAATTTACAAATTGTTTCTTGCAAAAATACAATAGGTTATACTTAACAAACGGCAACTAATACTAATAACATTTCAAATTATGGAGAAAATTCAGATATCCGTGATACTAGATGCTACATTTAAGTTAAAATAGGTATTTTACCTGGTAGCTATTAACTCATGTTGTAGAGAACGAAAGTACTACATTTTGTGTCGCACAAAGCAAGCCATGACCTACGCCATATCGTTCGATTGACTGAATGAAGGCAAGATGGCGCGGCATAGCCAACGGCAAAGTCGCGCACGAGAGTCCAGTCAGTGCTGCCGTCAGTGAGTCAAAAGGGTATTACAGCCCCTGCGGCGAAAAGAGTATGTAACCACAAGACATGGGTGTAGGTCAAAAAGAAGAAAGTGGGCTAAAGTAGGGTGAACGCTACACGGGTCAGCTAGTATGATATACAACAACTTGTAAATAACATTGAGTAATAGATTAAGCTCTCAGCGTTTTAAAAGTAGTTTTCAATGAGAGACAGATTTGTAGGGTAATTTTTTAGAGAGCCGGATTTGTCTCACAATATCACTTGTGGCCAAAAACATAAATAAGGTCTCTGTTGGTTGTGAAGACCTACGAACTGATTCTAGCTTTGCCAAGTGGGTTGCTATGGTAATGAATGACAACAAACATGCTAAGGTTTT
>JAGFPH010003007.1:44064-61542 GCA_018207615.1 Philaenus spumarius
CTAAAACTATGTAATAATTAGTAATTATGTAATATTATGTTTAAGGAATATACAAAACTATTTGCAATTTGATTACTTGATTCAAAGGGATGAAATGGAATAACTATTCTTACAACTAAATATATAGCAATCCACTTTTCCTATTTTCTCAAAAACTACTCAACTAATTTCACTGAAATTTCACAATTTACACACATTAGTACCAAGATGTTTTTGGAGAAAATTATCACTGCAAACTGCAAGGTTGCTTTGTTTTCAAGGTGTTTTCACCATGTAAGGTGTTTTGATTTTATGAATGTAAGATGTTTTGGTTACCATCTGAGATTACTCACCATTGTCATGAACATTTTGAGTGGTAATGTTTTCATGTTTTGGGGGCTCCACCAGATCCGATTTACGGATCAAATAATAGCTTGGCATGTGACGTACTCCAAAGAACTGGGTAGAAATAAGTACAGAGATGTTTTCACAAAATGGTTAAAATAATCTGAAAATTTCTAAAAACATTTCATACAATAATTATTTTTCACAATTTTTAGATACATATAAATCTGATACAATTAATTTCTACTCAATTTTAAATTGCAAAAGTAATAAAATAAAAGTTTACATCCGCCTAAGGAGGGCGGTGATAGTCGTTTAATCTCCCGCTCTCCTAACCTTTAAATCTATGTGTCTTATTTTAGTTATTGAATTTGAAATTACTTCTAATTACTAGTACATAATAAAAACGTTATTTTTTTAAACTTTGACACCTCTTATTTCAATAAATTTTTACTTGAATTAATCACTATAGTACTAGCTTGACATTACAAAACGTATTATATATTATTTATACATTTATAGGAATGATATTTAGTTGCTTAGGTGATAATTGGTTTTAATGGTTCCTGGATCCATTTGATGTATTTACCTTGATTGAAAACTTTGTTTGATGATTATATTTTAGTTCGATGATTTATCTTTTGTTACTAATAATGAAGTTACTTTATTTAATGATTAATGTAAAATAAAACTGATGCATCTTGAAAGGTTTGGTCTATGTGTTTATTGCTTGAATTTTAGTTGATAACAGACCTCGTGTATTTTCTAAAATTTCCCCACCACACAGTTTTACGCATTTTAATTCTTCTTTGATTGGACTATTTGAATTTTTTATTGTTCTGATTGGCTTTCCAGTTTTACATATTTGGCAGTATTTATCGCATGTCTGCACTCGTTGATTCACACAGAATAACGCATAGCAGTGTATTTGTGTCTTAAGGGTCTGCTGTAGTGGCGGCCATCTTGGATTTTTATCCCATAAGAGCAATGTTAAATTTCAAACAATTTGTTACGTTTATTTTTTATCATCAAATTGTTTGCAAGGTCTCTTTTTAAGCACAATTACAATACACATCCGTTTTGCATTTTAGATTTTTTTTAAATGCGTTTCTTTTGTTATGTAATTGACATTTTGTATGTACAAAGTTTGCATTTTTTCCTAACACAATAAAATATTAATAATCAAAAGTAATTTGCAAGCCGGATCCGAAATTTTATAAGTAATATTCAGTTTTTTTGTTCAGCACTCAATTACAAAAAATGGATTTATAAAATGGTTTGAAATGAGGCAATGTCAAAGCGGTCAGCTGCAAGAAATTGCACTGTTTAGATACGGTTATAGAGAGAAGCGCTTGCGTTTCCGGTTGCTTTCTCGTTTACTGGAGCAGACCATTAACGCGGGTTGCGGTAGGAGTTAAAAAATAGAAAATGTAATGCGTAACGAAAAAGTGTCAATAATTGGTTGCTATGGCAATACAAATATAACATACGCAGAGCATTTTATGTTTTGTTGGAGTAAAGTATTTTTGTTGCACCTTTATAGTTTTCTTATTTTAGATATGATCAAGCTCACAAGAGAGTAAGGCTCTACAATACACTATTTATTCGTTTATTTATTTTTCGAAAACAGCGCAGCGCCGCGCTACCCCTACCCCCCCCCTCCCCTAATGGACGAAGCTTTTATGTTAGAATTTAAATAAATTTTCCTCTTTCTTGGAAAAATTACTCTTCTAATTTTTCAATTTAAAAAATTGAATTATCAATTTATTGTTAAATGTTTGCTCAAAATAATAAACCATAGTTTTTAAGTAATATGATTCTAAACAAAGTTATTATTTCGTCGTAAATACATTTTGTTCGACGTCGGTAGTTTTCCGCACCGCTCTACCGACCTAGTGGACGACCAGCTTAAGACGCTCGGACGAGTTGGTTAGTAAACAAATTGAACAACCGAAAGTACGTTTTTTGATCAGAAGTATCTAATTTTTTAGATTTTTCGTACTGTATTGAAAATTGTTTGGGGTTTTATCTAAAACAAATAATGTAGGATAATATGCAGCACATTTTGTTTTTTTTACACAGTCCACAGCTGACTTTCCTAAAACTATTGTTACAACTTCCTCGAAATACGCCTGATGCTTATGTGAGAATTGAGACTGGCAGAGTGCATCTAGAACTTCAAGTGTTTAAACAAATGTTGAACTGGTCAAAACTGCACTGCTTCAAATGTATAATGACAGTTTGCCAAGGCTGTGCTACCTCAAACTTGCCTCTATCTCCTAACAGGATGTCCCATACAATTGGGTTACCTACCTTAGATGCATGCTGGGAAGCATTGGGGCAGAAAATATCTGGAAGAGTCAAAAACATGGGGATGTAATCAAGTCAAGAAAAGTTTCAGTTGAAAAATTCAAGATCAATTTAATATGCTCAGACTTTGATTCCGTTTTAAATTCAAGATTCAGTGTTACTACAGACATATAAGTGGCTTAACCCCCTGTGAAACGTACTTTGAAGATAATTGTCCTTCATACATACTTAGAATTATAACTCAATTACGTCTTGCAGGCAAGAAATATAATATATTAATATTACAAAAAGACAACTATAGCTTTAACCCCAGTGAAATCTGACCGAACTGTGTGACAGGAAATGACACTATAACTCACCTTTTGCTGTAATGTGAAGGGTATAATCTTTTTAGAAGTAAATATTTAAACAATTACAATTGCATGCATCAATTATATAATGTTGAGACAATTTTAACTTCAAACTCATTACAGGCCATGAAAAATATCTACCTTTTTGTTAGGTATAGCCATTTTGAATTTAATGTAATAAATTAGTTTAGTAAATATCTTCAAATAACCATTTCATTTGTAAATGTACTAATATCATTGTTGTGTGTTTGATTTGGTGTTATTTCATTATCTGTAATTGTGTTTTAATTGTATAAAAGTAATTTTCATAAATACACCAAACAATTTAATTACAGAAAAATAAGGATAAGAATGAACAATGTCATAAAATATCTTATTTTTGTAAATGGTCAACGTCTAGCTTATGTACACTGTACTTTAAGGCATTAAAGTTGTTGTTTCTTGTTACACAGTCCACAGCGTCTGGAACTGTATACGATACGTCAGTGAGTGTTTTGTTTAGTCGATCTAATTTAGTGAAACAAAGTGTAATGCATTTATAAAATAAGAATACAGTTAGTTTAATTCTATGATGTATTCTTTACAATTTGTTATAATTAAATTTCACTTTTGGGTAAAGCAATATTGTATATTTTGAAATAAAAATAAAAATTTACTACTTTTTATACAGGCTTATGTTGAATTTTTGGCGCGATACTGGACTTTTTTGTTGTATATTAGAATTTTGTTGTCCTTTTCCTATAAAAAGGGTTTAAAACACTTTTGGATTGGAATATAATTACTAAATTTGGAGAACAACTATTGAAAAAATACTTGCAAATCTCAAAAAAATCTGGGCGAATTGAAAAAGGACAGTTAGGGTCATCACTGTATATTTAATTTCGTGATATTTATAATCGGTAACCAAACACAGTAAAGTCATAACTCAGGCCGTAGCTCCTTGCTGATGTCAGCGTGAAGCTAAACCGACTACCTCCAGGACCTCCTAATGTTGGTAATGTCACCTTCTACCTTCCTATTCAATACCGTAAGCATAGTGATATTTCCGACTAGGGGTGGTCCCTGCGGAAACTCTACGTCTACTGACACGATTCTCATCCATTTACTAGGCACACAATGCCTTGTGAATGAAGTAATCTGGAAAACAAACATTAATATCAGTGAATCAGTTTTACTCTTTAGCTTTATATTGAACATAAAAACAACAAAAATATACTAAATATTTAACAAAAATGTAAGCGCCATTACATAATGTTTATTGACTATAATAATAAAAGTTGTCAGCTGTTTCCTATAATACTTCCATTGTCACCTGATTTCAAACTTTGAAACAATTACTTGCATTTTTAACTTTTAGGTTAGGATTTGTTTAGGTGTACACCTGAGCCTTACTGATTCTTTTAACCTTTACTATAATTGCTGTTATAAAATATACGAAATAATTTGATTTGAACATTTAGCATTATTTAACAACTTAGTTTTGAGGTTATTATTAATCCCTACACCTTTATTATAAATAAAACATAACATATGTTTTTAAAAGTTTCCATCGGGGGTTGGCATACAGAGCACGCAGTGGTCTCCCCTAATTATTATGAAAGTTGAAAAGGGGGTGTATGTTAAAAGTACAGTTTTTTTAATCTGCTATGTGTGTTAAACATGTAAACATATTCCAGGAAATTTAATGAAACTCAGAATTAGAAATTTTTCATTTGGACTTTCTTTACATAATTGACAGTGCCTTTATCTTCAATTTAATGAGCGAAATTCACGACAAAATTGTTATAAATTAGTTTTTAAAATGAAATAATTACGTGAATGTTTGTTTCACAGTATTTACTGGAGGAAGATTATGCAATACAAAACAAATGTATGTACATTTTCAACACCCAGTTAACAGTTAAACTGAATGCATATAATGGTAAATTCATGATATATCAATTACCGTAAAATGATTTATGTAGCATTCAAATATAATAATTTCACTTAGGTACTTATAATTTTGGGAGGATAGTTTAGGTACTTAAAGATAATGACAGTGTTGCTGTGTTTACTGTGTTGGTAAAAGGTGCTTTGACAATTTTTGTTAAAATGTACGGTTTTTTTATAATTTAAGTTTTAACTTTCAAACAGCCGCCATTTTGAAACTCATGATTTGATTTGGTCGCTTATTTTCTGGAGATACATCATTATTAGGGTAAACTTCAGGCCAAGTTTGAACTCAATAAGTCAAACCGTTTTCTAGATATGAATTATTTTGTTAAAAATCCAAAATAGCGGATATCTTGAAAACGAAGCGTTTTTGGAAAAAAATGTTATTATTGATTTTCTCTTTATTTTTACCCATAGAACCATTCCCCGTAATCTGTCTCTTTACTTATGGGACCCCCTGTATAAAAATTTTATAATTTTATAATTTAATTATTGCAATACAATTAATTATATAATATTTAACATGTAATAAACAACGTAACTCTCACTTGTCTCCAGGTCGTCTGTCTCCTTCTCTAAGTTCATGAATTGCTTTAAATTTTGGGTCCTCACACGTGGCGCACACAAATACAGCGGCAAGTACAACAAACATTAAACGCTTCGGCTGCATTGTAGTAGTTGATGAATCCAATAACAATAAAGGCTCTATATTGTTTGCTGTTTATTTTATATCAATGGTTTAGTTCAAACACATTTACATCGCTCCGCCAGTATAAAGAAGCAACGCATGACGTCAGCTGATGAATAAGTAATTGTTTTGCTAAAGAGTTTATAGTTATTAATTTCCTCATTAAAAATGCTACAATGTATTACTAAAGAACTCTCAAAATGTAAAAAATCTCTTGATATAGAAATTAATGTTGGTTTTTGGAAGGAAGTACCTTACCGCGGGTTGCGGTAGAGTTACCAAATAGAAAATTTAATGAGTAACGAAAAAACGTGTTATTAATTAGTTGCTATGGCAATGACAAATATAAAATACGAGTAACGAGAAAGCGTTATCAAATTGGTTGCTATGGTAATTAATGCAAATACATTCAAGAAACGTGTGTTTTGGTTCATCAATTGAAATTAAGAGACGGTCGGTTCCGTCCGGCGTAGTCCAGATATTATCAAATTATTTCGTATATTTTATAACAGCAGTTATAATAAAGTTAAAAGAACCAGCAAGGCTCAGGTCTACACTTAAACACACCCTAACCTAAAAGTTAGAAATACAAACAATTGTTTCAGAGTTTGAAAGCAGCGGTTAATGGAAACATTAGAGCAAACAGCTGAACACTGAATCAACAACAAAAATATTTATTTTATTATTTACTATGACGCTCCCAATGCCGTAAAATATTTAGTATAGTTTGTGTTGTTTTTACCTCGAACAATGGCGTTGTGTTTGAAAAGTACACAAAAACACGCGTGTATTCAAATGAAACTTTATGTAAAAATTTGAATGCAATCGGTGAAAAATTTTTAGATTTTGAACAAACGAAAATTTATATATTTTATTTATATAGATTCAGTTTCATTTTTTGCAGAAATGTATTGCAATTTATTTTATTGTATAGGAGTAGCTACCCAATATAAATATATTTCTTTGTAGTGACCATATCCTCTAAAAACATTCTGATACTAATGTGTGTAAATTGTGAAATTTCAGTGAAATTAGTTGAGTAGTTATTGAGAATATAGACAAAGTAAGTGGATTACTATTTAATTGTAATTGTAAGATGGTAAACACAGTTAAATGTCCATTCATTTTAAATACATTCAATAAACATAAAAAGTTGGTTCATCCGTCTAGGACTAACCTAAAATTATTGTGTGTATGCTTAATTTATTTTACCTGCCTTAACGGCAACATACATACAATCATTTTAGGTTAGCCCAAGAAAGTAATTTTAAGTCTAGGCTTAACCTAAAATTATTGTATGTATGGTGCTGTTAAGGCAGGTAAAATAAATTAAACATACACAGAATAATTTTAGGTTATTCCCGGTGATAAAACGACATTTTATGTTTATTGAATGTATATCCGAACTATGCCGGACGGAACCGATCATCTCTTTATTTAAATTGATGAACCAAACCCATGTTTCTTGAATGTACTTACATTCCTTGCCATAACAACCAATTTTATAACGCTTTTTCGTTACTTGTATTTTATATTTGTCATTGAAATAGCGGCCAATTAATTTTTTCGTTACGCATTACATTTTCTATTTGTTAACGCCTACCGCAACCCGCCTTAAGGAACTTCGTTCCAAAAACAAACATTAATTTCTATATAAAGAGATTTTTTACATTTTTAGAGTCCTTTAAGCCGTGGCTACACTAGGCTGTTGAGCAGCCGCTACTAACTAGCCGCTGGTAATATTGCCGGCAAGCAGCGTAGTCTGACCCCGAACCAGCGGCTTGATAATGCCAGCGGGCTAGTATTTATTAGCCGAAAACAGAAGTCAAACATTTTTTAACGCTGCCTACCATCCGCTAGAAGTCACGTGACCTCCTCGCTGGCGCAGGCAGCCAATGTGAACCCCTAGTAGCTCACTAGCAGCTGGCGAAATAAGATGTGTATTGGTTTTACGTAGTGTTGAATATTGCTTTATATTTTATAATATTTCATTTCGTGATTAAGGTTGACACAAAAAACTGGTCGGGCAAAGACATTATAACATTTATAGATTTATTACAAAATTATCCTTGCCTTTGCCAAAATTACGCTTATTCTGCAGACTACACTAACAGAAATGCCAAAGATACAGCATATAGTGACTTATTACAAGAACTTCAGCAACGAGGACTAAAAATAGTTTGTTCCCATTGAAAATAAAAAGCTTACGCGATACGTACAGAAATGAACTGTACAAGGTGAAAGAATCCAAGAAAAAGTGTGCGGTAATCAAAGACCACGAAAGAATACCGTTGAGAGACGGGCTTGTGTAAACCGAGCCTTGAACACTCCAATCGCCTTAGTGCGACGGGGGATGCGGAATACTACCCCCCCAGGTGAAACGTGACGTCATGAAATCTGCCAACTAACCAATATGGGAGCCGTGCCCGCGATTGGAATACTACCCCCCCCCCTAGCAAAAGCGGGTCGCTGGAATACTACCCCCCCAAGCAGGTTCCTACAATTATACTGTCATCGGAAACATACTGTGACTAAACAGTTTAGGTTAGTAATCTAGTTTTTTTTATTATAATTATATAAAGTGATAATACAAACGCATCGAAGCTTGAGTGTGCGTGACTGGAAAACTGCCCCCCCAATCTCCGACGTCAAAATGACGTAGGAACCTGCTTGGGGGGTAGTTTTCCGGGGGGTAGTATTCCGGCGACCCGTGCGACGTTGTCAAGTTCTTCTTCCTACGCTTCTAACTGAACGCGGCTGACTCAACGCATTTATGATTCTTTAAACTGTGCGCTCAAGCCTGGAGCGGTATATACCAGGAGTGTTCGAGGATAGTAGATATGGCCCATCCTATTGGCCGTCACGCAACGGTATTCTTTAGTGGTCTTTGATATAGTGTTGCATATTCTAATGTGAACCCTTCCTTCTCCGCTGCCTGCTGGCGATGTTACCAGTGGCTAGTTAGTACCGGCTGCCGAACAGCCTAATGTGACCGCGGCTTTAGTAATACACTGTAGTATTTTTAATGAGAAAATTCAATAACCATAAACTCGATAGCTAAACAATGACTTATTCATCAGCTGACGTCATGCGTTACGTCTTTATATTGGCGGAGCGATGTAAATGTGTTTTCATTAAACCAATGATATAAAATAAACAGTAAACAATATAGAGCCTGCATTATTATTGGATTCAACAACTACAATGCAGCCAAAGAGTTTAATTTTTGTTGTATTTGCCGCAGTATTTGTGTGCGCTTCGTGTGATGATCCAAAAGTTGAAGCAGCAGTTCATGAACTTAGAGAAGGTGCCAGACAACATGGAGACAAGTGAGAATTACATTGTTTATTAAAATGTTAAGTACAGTATAGTTAATTGCATTAAGTATTACATTTTTTATATAGGCTACATTATACATTTAGATAAATGTTATAAGTTCTTTTGAATTTAGCTCATACGCATTTCGGCAAAACACATGGAACTTTTTTATGGATGTGAACCGGTACTTTAATGGTATTTTACCTTTCGATCGAATTCGGGGGCACAGAACGGCCTAAAAAATCGGAAATGTAAAAAAAACGAAATGCGCAGAAAAATCTCCTACATTTACATGCTCAGATAAAACTAAAACAATGTTCCTTCTAGTACGAAAAATCTTTAAAAAATTCGACTTCAAAAACGTGTTTCCAGTATTTAGATTTTGTTGGCTTACCAGTTAGGAACTCGATCTGTGCACCAAATTTGAAGCAAATGTGACGTAAAATACGTCCGTTACTGTTTGAACACACAGACGCACCAACGCGTTCCGGGAACCATGATCGGTGCTCATTGAGAGTCGCTCACTGCAATAGCTCATCTTCCCTGTGGAAATTCGCTAATAATGGTTTCTATTAACTTTACATGTATTTGTAATCTAATAATTTACACAAAGGCGTACACCAGTAAAGCCATTTTTTAAATTATATGTTATTTCACTACTAATAGTTACTTGCACTTAGCAATCAACGTATAATTATTGTTATTTCTGTATCCAGGGTGCAAAGTTGAGTTTGACGCACGAGAAAAAACCTTCGACGCCTGAGGCGTAGCCGAGTAAACCTTGCACCCGTAACACACACAATGTTTTTCCTACAGCTACATTTTGAATTAGTGTTTTAGTTCGTGAAAAGATATGTTTTACAGAGGTTAGTCCCACAACGATAAACATTGTCAGAACATCCTACATCAGCTGTTTACTTTGAGCCTTAGGGCGTGCGAAAAGTATTACAAAGAGATAAATTACTTATAGAAACAAAGAGGTGCAAATTACTTGACTCTGCACACATGCAATTATTTTGTTTACGCACTGCTGTGAGTGTGCAAAACGCACTTTATTAAGTAGCTGTTGGGAAAATTGATTTTTATTTAATCTTCACAGAGACATTCATGTAATGTAAAATTTACTTTGTTGGAATAATAGTTAAAATTCATTAGATTAAATCGTGTATTTATTCATTAATAAATTGTGTGTCGAACTGGATATTTTAAATACCTTGTTTGTATTGTATACACAACTGAAATTAAACTATTGTAGTCGTTTATAAATAAACATTTTCAAATGTAAAATGAATAACACTTTAAAAGATATAAAATTAGTTACATCCGTAAATTGCAAATAATGTTATTTAATAGACAATCTTAATTCAAAAAGAAAGTAATTGGTTTGTTTTCCAGATTACTTCATTCAGAAGCCATTTACGTGCCCAGTAAACTGTTAAGAAAGGTGACAGCAGAAGTAGAGTTCCCCCAGGGGCCACCCCTAGTTGGAAATATTACTATGGTTACAGTGTTGAATAGGAAGGTGCAAGGTGACATTACTAACGTTAGAGGAGGTCCTGGAGATATCCGGTTTACCTGTACGCTGACATCAACAAGGAGCCACGGCCTGCATTATGACTTTACCGTGTACGGTTACCGGGCATAACTGTATAATGTAATGGAATGAACAGTGACGAACATTAACAATAGAACTGGGCTTTTTGATTTGCTATCTGCAAGCATTTTATTCAACGATTCTCCAAATATAGTGATTATATTCCAATCCAAAAGTGTTCTATGCCATTGTTATAGGAAAAGGTAAACAAAATACATATATGCAACAAAAAATATCAAGTAACGGAACAAAAAATCCAACCTAAGCCCTGCATAAAAAAAGTACACATTTTGCGCAATTTTTTTTAAATATACAATATTGCTTTACGCAAAAATTAAATTTCGGTATAACTAATTATAAAGAATACTGTATAAAATTGAACTGTACACTTGAACATTCTTATTTTATAAACGTATACACTTTGTTTCACTAAATTAGATCGACTAAACAAAACTCTCACTAACGTATCGTATACAGTTCCAGACGGTGAGGACTGTGTAAAAAAATGAGCAGCATAATATGCTACATTAATTTCTTAGATAAAACTTTAAACAATATTCAATACAGTACGAAAAATCAAAAAAAATAGATACTTACAGTCAAAAATTTAGTTTCGGTTGTTGAATTTGTTTACTAACAAACTCGTCCGAGCGTCTTATACAACCAATGTGTTGCCACACACAACACCTCTCTTCACCCCGTCGTTTTTTGTTTACCTTTAAATTTACTTTATCTTTTGTTTAATCAAATAACACCTACATTTGGTTTTAGTCCTTATTAATTTTTACTTTCTCACTATACTATAATATAGAGAAAGTATAGTGATCGCAAAAAAATTCGATGTTGAGATTTTTGTGGAAATATCCGTTTTGGGATAACTTATCCGTTTTGTGGTTTTTACAAAATGTCTGTCTGTATGTCTGTATGAATGTCTGTATGTATGTCTGTATGTATGTCTGTATGTCTGTATGTATACAAAGCTAGAGCGAAAACTATTCGATCGATTTCAACCAAATTTGCACCAGACATGTCCTGCAAAAGATGCACGAAAAAGGGTTTTTAAACATTTTGAAAAACAACCCCATTTTTGGGGAAAAAAACCCCAAAAAATCAGTTATTATTTTTTTATAAAAAAACGGCTCTAACGATTTTGATAAAATTTGGCTTATTTGTAGCCTTTAATGTACCCTACCATATTCAAAAACCCGCATCTTTCTAAAAATTCTCGTTTAGCTAATAATAATAATAATAATAACAGATTTTTTGGGATGTTTTGGCTATAAAGGGGGTTGTTTTTCAAAATTGTTCAAAACCTTTTTACGTGCATCTATGAAGGCCTAATTGACGTGGTTGGTGAAAATTTGTTCTTAAATATTAATTATTATTATTATTAATAATAATAATAATAACATCGCTGTAAACTGCAAAATAAGAATTGAGATAGTCTTCAATGTCGTATACACGAGGTAGTCAGTCTGTTAATTCAATAATTGCAGTAAAAACCGTACAAGTGAGATAACTTCGACCAATATCGGTAGATATCAGGGTAGCTCAGACGGTAGAGAATCAGGACGGAAACCTGAAGGTCCCGGGTTCAACTCCCGGTCGGTCTTTGTTTTTTCACTTGTAATGTAATTACTTAAATGAACATAAACAAAATTATATGTCAATATGTATGAATACCTTAGCTTAGGGTACAGCGTTGGCCAACTTACATATAAATATATCTAATCAAAAGAAATTAATTTGGAAAACTAAGCAAACATAAAAAAATAAGCTAGAATCCAAAATGTGGAATTGATTTTTGTGACATCACTTATATTTTAAAATAATGTTGATGTATTCCTTGGCTATTTTTTTAAACGAAAAATGCTAGCTATCCCATCCAATTAATTTAAATAGCCTAGTCGTGGCTTAACAAACATTTAAATACAAGTTCAAATATTACTAACGAAGTAAACAATTTATCAATTGTTACAATTGTTACATAAATACAGATTTTGAAGTAATTTTTTTTATAAATATGAAATCATTGGAAAAGATTATAACTTGCACAGGCCTTCATTGAGTAGGTTTATGATATTAGTTTGCTTTAGAGCATAGTTCACAAATAGGTCCCTTTTAAATTAACGTTTTCTTTTAAAATGCATTAGTTTCTTTACCAATATGGTCACCACATGTTACACTACTTCAAACCTTGACCACTTAAATGGGCCTTTACCATAGATCATGAATAATAAATAGATCTTGCACCCATACGGGGGCTGTGTGCCGGAAAAAAGTTTGTTGCGAAAATAGTACATGATCGCGCCGCGATGTAGCGCTAGGGAGAAAGCATTGGTAGCATTGGTGTTTCAAACATCTTCCTTTTTTTCCCCAATAGATAGCGCCAAAAAAGTCGAATTTCCATTGGAACAAAATATTACATTGGATCGGAGTTCTATTTGGTTATCCAAATACAATGCCTTTACTAAGAAAGTTTATGATGGTAGTTGATCAAACATAGTTCATAAATAAACCTTCAGCTGTTTGAGGTGAAATTAAACCTGCATTATTGGTCGCAAATTCTGGGTAAAACAGCGTCCAGTTTAACACTGCATAGAAAAAACAAAATATGTATTTAGAATCAGGCCACTTGTATTTGGAGGCACACAAAAAATGTAATAAACTTTGCATCTTGTCTTGCACAAAAGTTACGTTTGATCGTGCACGTTTTGCTTGTTTAGGCTTGTGTTAGGCCCAATTAGCACGTTTTAAAACTTTACAATTTATTATTTCAGGTTGGATTCAGTTTTGAAGAACATGTTATACACTGAAATTAATGAATTTACTTTTAAATATTCCTCTCATAAGTTAAACACTGTTTGAGATATTTTCAGGCTATAGTTTAAAATCAAGGTTATTATAATGAAGTTATCAATGACTCTAATTAAATGTAGTTTTCAAAGAAGATAACCAGATCTATGGAATTTTAATTACTCAAACAACAAAATTATAGAATTATTAATTTTGTTAAATTATGTTTATTTGAAATGCATACTACGAATTAAGCATATGCTCTTAATGAAAAATGCTACATTACTCCTTTAAGTACAAGAAAGATACATGAATAATTCAGCCAGTATTTAAGAAATATATGTAATCGCATGTAAATGTTACCTGGAAAACACTGATCCCCATTTAATCCCCATTTAACACCGAGATTTCAATTAAAAACATTAATTATGATTGCTGCTTCACCACGAGAACATCCTACCTAGCGTCTGTGGTCGTTGTATGTCTTTGAAAGTAAAACAAAAAATGGCCAATTCATGTTCTGGTTCAGTGGTAGAACTTTCTGGAAGGAAAGGCATGGCTTGGTAAGGCCTCGCATGCGATCTGGCGGTCGGAAGGTGACTCAGCGTCTAAGTTAAGGTTAGGCGGAGAAAGGTTGTTTTTTTTATGTAACTTTTACGAACGTAAAATGTCTTTTTTTCAATTTTTCAGTACACTAGCTAAATTTAGACTCTACTCCGGTGTCGTTCCCTTTTTAGTTAATGTTTGTGTGATTGGCGGTTAGGTTACCTGTTAACCTTCTTATTCCTAGAGCACTGTATGAATTTAGGATATAATTTGTATTTCTAAACTAGTGGACCCAGCAATACTTCGCTATTGCTTGATTTAATTTAAAGGGTAGTTATTCCACTTCATTACATTGACTTAAGTAATCGAATTGCAAAATGGTTTTTAGCCACTTAAGAATATACTACACAAATTTAGATTTATAGTTTGTAAACCTTTATAGATAATACAGTAAACCTTTTGTTTGCTTTTACCTCAAAAAAACTTATAGTTGGGAAAAAATGCAAAAAAAAACCGGATTCTAAATTAGCCCAATGGTTGCAAACAAACCTGTTTTGGTTCATTGTAGGCCTAACCTATGTGACGTTTTTAAAAACACCGCGCAAACAATAGTTTAGACTTAAGAACAGCTGACAGACAAGTCTATAACAAGGGCTAAACCGTTTCTTTGATCTAATCACTGTGGCGCCAGTTTCACTCTGACGTCACTGTGCTGATAACTGCAAGACTAGAGCAGTGGATTCCTTGTGCGCTCTGTCGTTTACTCGCTGTTTTAACTCGACGGAAAAACTTTAGTAAAATAAAACTTACATATTCTTAATCTACATAAGTACCGTACGGATTCTAACAGTATAAAAAACTTTTATTTTAACAGGTATTTCGAATTTTAATAATTGAAAATATTTTAGAATTATCACAGACTGACATGAAAAAGTTACTAAGCGAGGAATTTTTTCAATTTTTTGTTATAAACAAACTTTCAGAGGGAAAGTTGTAGCCAAAGAATTGATCTAAGCTATCCAATTCACCGATTTGTGCTAAAATGATTACATCATTACGAAATCGTTTTTTAAATGAGCGCGAGGAGGTGCCGCGCCGTCACTCCCGAAGTACAGTTGTTTGATACGGGAATAACGTTTATGTACATATTGTTATTTTAAGGTAATACAGTAAATCACTTGTCCCCAGGTAATTATGCCAGCTAGAAAAAAGTAAGCATTTTATTTTAACATAAACTAATTATAATTTTCTAGCTGGCATAATTACCTGGAAACAAATGATTTGCGAAGGCGGGTCGATGAAAACTGAACGGCCAATGGCGCTCGGAAATAGCTAGGGTGACTCACCGTCATATCATATTGGCTAGGTAAAACTGTGCGCCCATCGCGGCACACTCATCGGAGCCGGTACCCAGTCTATTTAGATTCTGTGGTCGCTGATTCCCCCAAGCCTTCAACGTCAGGGGCTCCTGGATTTTAAAATAATTCAAAAATTGAATACAATATGTTGATTTAACAGCCAATTTAATTTTTTCAACGATGCATTAGTTTAAAAATATTTGTATGAAACCCAAAATAACTTGATATTGTAACTAAGTTCAAAATAAAAATTTTCCTCCGAAAGGAAAAATAATTAAGTGAAATTATAAAGTGGGATTTTTAAGTTTACCGGAGAGATTTGTTTTTGTGCGTGTTTGGCAGTACTGCAGTAACTGCTCGTAAGTGCAGTCGCAGTCGATTAGACGACGTCAGTCAGGCGGCACTCAGTTTGAATTGTGTTGTTTAAAGAGCCTACGTAGTTTTTCTTCAACATTCTAAGTTAAAATATAGGCAATTATTTTCATTAACTTTATGGCGGCGCTGGGCATTTTTAAGGCACCACAAGGTAGGCAGGAGCTATCCTAGAGTCGCGAACAACGCTCGTAAATAAGTGGCAAAGTTGACAAGGTCGACATTTCATCCGAAGAACGGCCAACTTGCCGCCCAGCGCCCTACCCCTCGTGCAATTTTTTTGGACCTCAGTGGAATATATAAGTATACATTTGTTGTATTTTCGTAACAATTTTACTTTTATTTCATGGCTGTTTACTTTAGTTTTAAATATATCAGCATTTGTCGATTTTATCACTTACAGGAAGTAGCTAATTCATTTTCCCATGCAGGTACAAAGGTAAGTACGTCTACTTTATTTTTGCCTTTCTTTATTTTAGCCTATTTTTGGCCATCATTGTAAAATATAAGTATACATTTGTTGTATTTTAATGTTTTTAATTTCAGTCTTAATTTTTATGTATTGTCCTTTCTTCGATGAACGTGGACTAACGCTTCCTTAACAGGATGATCCCAAACGTACGTAATCTGATACATTCGGAAGTAATCGGAACATTCCGAGTAATGTACTTTAATTATCGGAATCAGCGAGAATTTGATTCCGGAATCTCCCAACACTAGTTCAATGGTGTACAAATGAACTTACAGGGTAAACAAGTGATATTATTCAAAGGCGGCCATATTGCCGCCTGCGCCCGTCGGTGCCCAGATGGCGCGCTCGCCAGAAAGTTATTTTCCAATATTACTACAGTCTACGTGAAAAGCAAGTATATATATCTAAGTAAAAGTATCTATATATATATATATACACAAATATTCTGTTACCACTTCTACTAAGCACTAATACCATCATCAGGCGGTCTATCAGCACTAATACTATACACATGTGGCGAGTGCAACCGCGAGTAGGTACGAGTCGTTTAGGGGGTAGCTACTTTCATTAGTAAATAGAACAGGTTCCTATTCACTCGCACTCCCCGATTTACTAAGCAGTAATCACTACTGTTCACACGTGTGGTATAGTGCGAGTGACAAGCAGGCCTACTAATGACTAATCACTACTGTTCACACGTGTAGTATAGTGTCAGCGGCAAGTAGGCCTACTAATGACTAATCACTACTGTTCACACGTGTGGTATAGTGGGAGCGGCAAGTAGGCCTACTAATGACTAATCACTACTGTTCAAACGTGTGTTATAGTGCGGGTGACAAGTAGGCCTACAAATGACTAATCACTACTGTTCACACGTGTGGTATAGTGGGAGCGGAAAGTAGGCCTACTAATGACTAATCACTACTGTTCACACGTGTGGTATAGTGGGAGCGGCAAGTAGGCCTACTAATGACTAATCACTACTGTTCACACGTGTGGTATAGTGGGAGCGGCAAGTAGGCCTACTAATCACTAATCACTACTGTTCACACGTGTGGTGTAGTGGGAGCGGGAAGAAGGCCTACTAATGACTAATCACTACTGTTCACACGTGTGGTATAGTGGGAGCGGCAAGTAGGCCTACTAATGACTAATCACTACTGTTCACAAGTGTGGTATAGTGGGAGTGGCAAGTAGGCCTACTAATGACTAATCACTACTGTTTACACGTGTGGTATAGTTGGAGCGGGAAGTAGGCCTACTAATGACAAGTATTAAGCATCGTGTAAACCGGGTAGTAGTGGTAATGGCCCGAATCTGGTCAGACAAACAAATAAACCAAAGGTCACTGATAAGGAATACGCACAAATTTTGGTCCAGTGTGTCAACAAAGGCAAGTCAACAAACCTAATCTAAGT
>JAGFPH010003007.1:61642-73370 GCA_018207615.1 Philaenus spumarius
TTTTTTACGACTGACTAGGATTGAGTTACTCGGAATATCATATGTTTTGTTTCTGAACGTTCAATTAGGATAAGTTCAGAAATAATCGGAACTTCAATCATCGAAAATTTGATTCGACGGCGTCAGTTTAATCCCGCCGAAGTCTGAACAACTTGTTAGAACAAACTACAAAGTACTGTAATATCAAGTTAATAACGCTGTGTGTAAATACAGTATTCAGTTTTAGTGCAGTATTTTATTCTTTTTTTTTTATTATTTGTTAATAATAGAGCGTCGATTTGTTCGGGTAATTAAATTGTGTAGGCCTACTCACTTACGAAGGGCTCAACAGCGGCCGCTGTTCCGTTGAGCGCACAAACTCCCTGAAATCTACAACTCGGCTGATTATGCGAGTAAAAAGCTTTAAATTCGGAATTACGTGCACGACGTGCAGTACTGTAATGTATTTATTTATTTACAGTACATTTCCTCTTTCGGATAATCGACACTATACTGAATTAACATATTAATTTGATTAAGTTTAGTTAGTTGAGGATATGTGGAAACTTAACCGGAGTAGGCTAGTCTATTCAGCAATGGCATCGAAGGGTGGCAATATTTTATAATAGACTTTGAAAGTGATGGACTTTTGTCTGTAATTTAACTTAGCTGAATACTTGTATTTAATTATCTGTACATAACATACTTAATCATTTCAGTATTCAAATTAAATCTTATACTTTACTCTTAAATTCTTGTTAAATTCCTTGAATAATAAATAGAACCGATTTGACTCTAGAACCGGGAACCGAAAAAAAAATAGAAACGACTCATCTCTAAATAAAAAGTAAAACAAAGGAATTCCGTCGGGTCTCCCATAAAAATCATAAATCACGGGTAACGTAAGTCCCAACAAGTTTTACCCGATTTCAAAAAAATAAAATTATTGCTTTATACTTTTGTTACCGATCTATAAAATGTGTTATTTTTCTTCGCAGTAGACACCCTAATTCTATAGACACGATAACAAACGAATCAATAAATGTTTGACCTTGAGCCTACTCTAGACTTCTTGTGTACAAATAACAGCCTACGCATGAATAAAAATAAAACAAGAAGCGTTTACTTAAGAAAGGAAACAATTGCCTAAAACATTTTACTGGGGAAAATGTCTACTTACATAAAATTAATAATGTTTTACATTTTCCCTACTGATATTTATTGTTAAATGCTGAATTGAGTTAAAATACAGAGAATGCGATTGCAAATACCGGAGATTACATTCACGGAGTCTATACGAGAACGGGCAGTTCTGACAACTGAGTATCTCTTGGTATCGGTATCGAGTTTCGGCTATCGATTCTCGATACCGATACCAAAGCTAAGTATCGGTGGTATCGAGAATCGGTATCGAGAATCGACCCATCCCTAATTAAAAGAGAAAATTGGGAACCTAGTAATCGTAGCTGGCTGTGTTTTAAGCATTTTAGAGAAGAAAACTTTGACAGATCTCCTTTTTGCGATAAAATTTTCCCTAAACACCTCCAAAACACCGAAATTCAGGTACATTATTATTCAGTTGATTATTATTATTATTTGGGAAATTATAATTCATTTTGATTTACTATTTCCGTTGTGAAATAATTTTCATCTTTTTATGTTTATGGTTATTTGTGTATCTTACTTCTTTTATTTATTTTTTTAGGAGCGTAGGCCAGTAAAACGATGTGCTCCTCACTTAAAAAAATAAGCAGAGAAGAGGCCTTTCACTTCCAGGAAAAGGCCTAACTTCTATTTGAATATTGAATGAGAAAATATTAAGAAAAGAAAAAAAAAACAAAAAAAAATTTTGAATTTTTTTATAAATTTGCTTTGGAAGGAGTGCGTGGTTAAAAGGTTTTTTCTTCAAAAGATTACTTTTTAGAACAAGAAACTAATTATCCATTACTTTTAGTTATGGGAATAACGTTATGAGTATCTTTCTGGACCTTTCGAAAGCGTTTGACCGTGTTGATTTGAATTTATTACTTACAAAATGTGAAAGACTTGGCATTCGAGGACAGCCACTTCTGTGGCTAGAATCGTTTATTTACAAAAGAACACAATGTGTTACTGTTGCAGGAAGGCTGTCTAAAATGTCGAAATTAAAATATGGTGTACCTCAAGGGTCAGTTCTTGGACCAGTTTTGTTCTTAATCTTTATAAATGATTTGTCATCAGCAGTATATGTGGATAGATTAATTCAATTTGCTGATGATACAACTTTAATATTCAAAGCAGATTCTCTCCAAAATCTAGAGCAAAGGGCTTTTGTACAGGTCAATGCTACTTATCAGTATTTCACTGAAAATAATTTGGTAATCAATCCAGAAAAAAACAAATATTTTAATTTTAGTTTAAAACCAAACACGTTTCAAACATTAAGTGTCTTTCTTGGAGAAAAAGAACTTGAAGAAGTAAATTCAATAAAGTTCTTGGGTCTTACCATAGATAACAAGCTGACCTGGAACTATCATCAGTGCTAAAGTTAGTTTAGGAATATTTGGATTAAGAAATTTAAAATTATATTGTAACTCTTCAGTTCTTTTAACAGCTTACTATGGTCTAATATACCCACATCTGAGCTATGAACTTCTACTTTGGGGGAATTCATCAGTTCAGAATATGCAGAGTGTTTGTCCTACAAAAAAAAAAGCTATAAGGCTTATAGCAGGTATAAATAAACAACAATCTTGTAAAAAATACTTTAGAGAATTGAGAATTTTAACACTTCCTAGTATGTATATAATGGAAGTAATTCTCTATTTTAAATATAAGTGTGATCTTGTTCAGAACAAGGACATACATAATTATAACACCAGGACCGCTTGCAACTATCGTGCTAATCGGCACAGGTTGAATTTATATAGTAAACTTCCTTTGCAAGCAGGTCCTTTATTTATGAATAATCTTCCCATTAAAATAAAAAAGATACAAAATTTTAATTTTTTTAAAAACAGCCTTAGGCAACTAATGTTGGTTGGATCCTTTTACTCTGTGGAGGAGTTTATGTGCCATGATTTTGGGTCTAGTTCCCTTTGAAGATCCTCTGCATTTGAAGTCTGATCTTCCCTTTCACATGTTCTTGGTTGGGTCCTTAAAGGTTTTCTATTGTTGTTGTTATTATTATAATTAATTATTAATAGCTGACCCGTGCGAAGCATTCGCATTCTAACTTACTTAAATCCCACTTAATTAAAGTACACACCATATATTTAGTATCGTATAGTGCAAATACTATACGATACTAAATATACAATTAATTAAAAATAGCAATGTAGTGGCGTAACGGCAGCTCTCAAGCTGGGTATTGTTATCATCAGTGTTATCAACGCCAGGAAAATATCCCTACAACTTACTTGATCTTACATCACTGTTACTTTCGGATTCTTTATTTCTTTTTTATTTTTATTTTTTGGTATAATTGCATTTTCTATATTTTTCCGGTGTAGCGGTTAAGGAAAGCTTTAAAATGATGCCTCATTCATGTAATTTGATGATATATTAAGGAAGTTATGGCGTACCGACAAAAAAATAGCCTTGAGAAATAATAAATGTGATTGTTGTGGTTATTATCTATTGTGAGTTTTTATTATTGTTACTTTGTCCTCAGCGGAAATGAAATTATTAAAAAACTGTGAATTATTCTATGTAGATTTTTAAATGACTAGTATTGGTTACATGTATATGTTTTATTATTGTATGGTTATTGTTTTTGTAAGTTACATATGTATATTGTTAGTATTGTTATATTGTTGACTTGTCTTATACAAATATTTGTCAAAGAGACCAATAAATGATTGATTGATTGATTGATTTTAAAAAACATAAGGGTATATTATTTTAAAATAAGGATATTTCATCACATAAATGAGATTAACTATCAAATCCACAAAAATAAAATAAGGTCGAAAAACAAAAAATTTGCATTTTTACCAGGACAACAATTTTTTGTCTATACTTAGACACGTAAATAAAATATGTAAACATAAAAAGAATTTCAAAAAGTTTATTTTTTATGAAACGTACCCTCCTACCGATTATGTAAATTTAACTACTTTTAAACATTCGTACAATGAAGTAAATCAAAATTAATAAAACTAAATTGTTACGTTTCAAATATTTATTTACTTAAACTTTCACACGTTGGACCATGGTTTAAATAAGTTATTTTCAACACTGTTATTGTTGAAACTTTGGTTCACTATAGGGCCTAAAATAAAGATAATATCAAAACCTTAAAAAATGTGTTTTATTTATTTTGTTCACTGTCCGAATATTAATACGTTTCACAACATCTGTGCAGAATGCATAAAAACAATTATTAATGTAATTTCATGAAGTAGGTCTAAGTGGCAACTATTTGGGCTTAAGCCCTTCTAAGCATCGTTTGCAAAAAAATAAAAATAAACACATTCTACAAAAGTCTTTATGGGAGCAAAACAGTTCCAATTCATCAGAAAAGGGTCATTGAGAAAGTGCTTGTGAAGGAACTGAGAGGGCGTAAGAGTGGGGGAACACAGCTAGGAGGTTTGACTCACATAACTCCACCCCACCCGGCCATTGGTGCCAGTTCTACTGTATTACATGTTCTGTGGTGATATTCCACAAATCAAACGACCTGTAAAATTACTGTTTAAATTTGGTTTTAATAATAAATACATTTAGAAAACTATTTATTATCATTGCGATAGTTTAATGGTCAAACCATAGTTATTAGAAACAAATACAATTTACTAAAATGCATCATAACTTGTTATGAATTAGACTAATTCTATCTTACATTAATAATGTTAATTTAGTGTCCTTTTTCAAAGAATCCATAGACCAAAAAGTCATAAGAAAGCCCCTCTCCCACTTGAGAAGTAAGCACGAAGCTTATTTCTTTTTCTCCAACACCTCCCTTAATTGAGGTAACCACTCCTGGCGACTTCTTATTTCTCAGCTCTACTCTTGTAATGGACCTTACGTCCTGTTTACCATTTGGATATGATCTTCCGGTTGTAACTGCTTGGTCCCAGAGAGCGTTCATGTTAATAGTCTCTGAGTACAGCAACCTGTAAACAGAGTTTATACAGATTTAGATTGCACCGTTGTTAATAATAATAATAATAGCAGTGTGTTTATTAAAGTTTACAAAAAGAAAATGATTAAATACTTATTTACAAATAAGAGAAACAAAATAATAATATCAAAATTTAATAACACATATAAAGATACAAAACTAAAATAAAAGTAACCAAAATAAATACCACGCTATGGCGACCGTCATATACAGGGTGTGAAAAAAACCTTTCAGCCTATGGGAAATAATTTCTAATACAAAAAGGAAGAAAGAAGTACATAAAAACATACGCCCGAAAATGCTCAGTTTTCCAGATATCCGCCATTTTGTTTTTTTGTACAAAATAATTCATACCTAGAGAACGGTTCGACTGATTAATTTCAAACTTGGCATGAAGTTTAAGCTATTAATGGTATATCTCAAGAAAAATAAGCGATTAAATCCAATCATGAGTTTGAAAATACCGTCTGTTTGAAAATTTGACACCTAAATTACTCAACAACCGTACATTTGAATTAAAAATGTCATGACACCTTTTTTGTAGCCCTTTTGATTCCCTATCGGATGTTGTAACTGTCAAAACAATCGGATGAAGGATAGTAGTTATGTGTAATAATTGGTTTGTTCAACCCTGCATCCTATACCAACACAGTGAACACAGCAATATTGTATGTACATTTGCTGTCATTTTATTTACCTTAGCTCGTATCCTTCATCCGATTGTTTTGAAAGTGCCATCATCCAATAAAGAATCAAAAGGGCTACAAAAAAGGTGTCTTGACATTGTTTGTTAAACGTACAGTTTTTGAGCAATTTAGGTTTGAAATTTAAAAACAGCCGCCATTTTAAAACGCATGATTGGATAGAATCGCTTATTTTTATTCAGATATTTCATTGTTGGATTCATTTTCGTGCATGTTTGAACTCAATCAGTCACACCATTCTCTAGATATGAATTATTTTGTACAAAAAACAAAATAGCGGATATCTAGAAAACTAAGCGGTTTTAGGAATATGTTTGTATGAACATTTTTTTCTTATTTTGGTCCAAAGAACAATATCCTGAAGTTTGGGTACAGAGTTTTTTTACACAGTGTACTCATAATTGTCCTAATGAGAAATTGAACCTACTATAAATATTATGAAATTGGGACCCGCTAATACGATAGCACCAAACACTCCTGCAACTCATATCTAATTTCAAGAGTAAACCGTCTAATGTTTGTCCCCACTGCATATCCTTAAACACTTTTTTCAAATCCCCTTCATACCCACAACTGTCTTTCAAAGTTTGTCCCATGAGATTTCTTTCCTTAACACCAGGTCCAATACTTTTTTTTTTTTTTTGTAATATGTCACCTGGTAGATATGGTGTCCTTCTTATGTACCGGTATTTAAAATTACATTTCAAAAGTTCCAGATGTAACAACTTAGCCACTGTCTCCAAATACAATATATAATTTGGGACATTACCAGGAAGAGTAAAGAGCTTCTTTAAGAGAAGCTAATTCTGTTACCCTAGATCTGAGCTACATTTGTAACAACTGTTTTACATTGCACCTTTGTTTCAGATGTGTAAACACATTTAAAAAAGTTATTCAGACAAAATTGCTTCTAAAATCGGTTCTGCACGTTTATTTTGTGTTTCACATTTCATTTAATTCACAACAGTAAACTCATTAATATTATGCATAATTAATGGTGTTCAATTGTTATATATATTTGTTCAAATTTACCTCGTTGTACCATTTAGAGTAAATTCTATTTAAATGTAAATTCATTTTCCTGTCTGTTTTAATTTAATTGTGTTATTAGCGGATTTCCATAGGAAAAATGACCTATTGCAATGGCCCTTATGATAAGACCCAATGTCGGGAGTAGCAAATGAGCACCGACCATGGTCCCCAGAACACATTTTGGGGTGTCATTAAAAATCATAATATATGTATGTGTATGTATATATATATATATATATATATATATATACATATGTATATACGTGTTCGCACTCTAGCGGCCGCATTTTAAGTCTGATTTGGTCCAAATTTCTTACACATGTTAGTTGTCTAAGTCGTCAAAAAAAATCCAACAACCGAAGGCACGTTTTTGACCGGAAGTAACTATTTTTTTAGATTTTTTATTCGAGAAGAAATGTCTTTAATATTTTTTCTGCAAATATAAATGTAGGATGTTATTCTGCACATTTTGTTTTTTTACACGACCTTATAGCTTGCTTGGTTCTCCCAAAATCGATCAAAACGTAAAATACCATAAAACTACCCATTTCAAAGCCATGTGGTGGATTTTACCGTGGGGTTGTCGAGCGAAGCACGCAATGCACTGTATACTAAAATACTCCCAACATGCGGAATGGCGTACGAAGCACGTAATGCATTATCTATTGAAGATACTCCCAAAACGGGGGTTGGCGTGCGAAGCACGCAATGCTTTGTGTATTTAAGGTACTCCCAACATTCGGAGTGGCGTGCGAAGCACGCAATGCTCTGTGTATTGAAAATACTCCCATTATGAGGAATAGCGTGCGAAGCATTTTGCAGCTATTCAGCACCGTCGTGAATAGACCTATTTCCCAAATTGTTGGTTGATACGATAAAACATAGGCCTATAAACTTAATTTTGGAAATTTGCTCAACTCACGTCAGCGGTCCAGCTGCGTGGTCGAATTATTTTCTCTTCAAATTAAGACGTGTTATCTCAATCAGTATCTTCTTATTTGATCTGTAGGAGGTTGTTAAATAAATTAAAACAATGGTGTGCTTCAGAAAAAATTAGAGTCATTATGACCCACGGGCGGATCCTGGCGGTTTTCAAGGGGAGGAGCTGTCTCCTATCCCAGGGGTATAGAATATTTGTTTTTAATTCAGTGCTTGTAAACGTCTTTTTCGACTATTTCACGATCACCCATTTTGAACTGCATTTAAGGAATATATACTGTACCCAAAAAAATTAAATTTTATAATAACAAATTGTAGAGAATAAATCATATAATTGAACTGTACTAATGGGGACCCCTGCGTGCTCCGCACGCCAACCCCCGGTGCGACCTTCTATAAACATATGCTATGTTTTATTTATAATAAAAGTGTAGGATTAAAAATAACCTCAAAACTAAGATGGTAAATAATGTTAAATGTTCAAATCAAATTATTTCTTATATTTTATAACAGCAGTAATAATAAAGGTTTAAAGAACCAGTAAGGCTCAGGTCTACACTTAATCAAAAACCTAACAAAAAAGTTATGAATAATAACCTCAAAACTAAGATGGTAAATAATGTTAAATGTTCAAACAAATTAGTTCGTAAATTTTATAATTTGAATAAATAATTCATTTCCTCCCTTATAAAAATCAATATTTACTACCACAAAGCAGCTGTGTTAGTTAGTTTCTTATTATAAACAGCTGTTTTGTATTAAAATGTTTTTATAACCTTCTGAATACTGTAATCATCGTTATCCACGAAATCAGCTGGATTAGTTTGTTTCTTATTATAAACAGCTGTTTTGTATAGAAATGGTTTTTAAATATTTTCCATGTTAATCTTATGGGGGAAAACCCGACCTTCGAGATTAGCTCACGCCATTAAGGATAAGAATTTTTGACATCTAAAACCTTATTGCAAAACTACGAAATGAGACGATTTTTTTGAAACCTCAAACATTAAAATTGGTCCAGAAATAAGGGAGGAGTTGTGTTTACAAAAAACTGCTTCACGTATTATTTATAAAGATACTTTCAAATATCCTTATTTTACTAGTAGTTCTGTGAACAGTAGACCTCGCTTGTTGAAATAACAAATGTGGTGTTGAGCTTAGGTTAAAAATAGTGTGCCAGTAAGGAAGTAAGCAGAAGGTTTAGCCAGAGAAACATTATTTTGCAATTCCCGCGATTCCGGGGTTTGTAGTTCTCGTTTTGTTTCTTTTCTTGAGCTTTCCCACTGCAAATAGTTCATTTATCCTATGGAAATTCGCTAATAAATCACCAGGCGGAAAAACAATTATAAATAATTAGATAAAATTTTAACATTAAATAATAATAATAATAGTACTTACCTGTCTCCAGGTTTCCTGCTCCCCTCTAGAATTTCGGAAGTTTTCCCAAAGACAACTGAATAAGGTCCGATTACTATGGCTATTACGATACATAGAACAAGTTTCCCCTTCATTGTTTACTTTAATGCAATAATTACAGTTACTAGAACTGAATTTATTTAGGTTTTGCATTATGAACGCATCACTGTTAATACATACGTTTTGTAAGCTGCCTGCAACCGTGCCATTGTAATTAGTCTTGGTTTGAGTAATCTAAGCATTTCTAATTTGTAATTAAACATCCTTTGATAGGTAGTTTAAACAATCGTAAAGTGAATACGATCGGTACACGTGCGTTCTTGAATAGTATCTTTGATTTATACGATCGCGTTTTATTAGACCGTAATACCACCAACTGTAATATCTCTGTATTGAAGCAAATTTCAACCATGTGGGAAAGACAAAACTCGTGTAGTCTATCAATTATAATCAAATTTGACAAAGTAAATGTGTGCGGTAGTGGGATCCCCCTCCCCAAGTCAGGAACGAAGTTCATCACTGGTTTTCTTCAATTCTTTTACCAGCCTTAACGGTAACATACGTACAATAATTGTAGGTTAGGTCTAGACTTAACATTACTTTCCAAGCCTAACCTAAAATTATTGTATGCATCTTGCCGTTAAAGCAGGTAATAAAAATTAAATACAAACACGATATTCTAGGTTAGGCCTGGACTGATGTACCAACATTTTATGTTTATTGAATGCATTGCGCTTGACGATAATGTCTGAACTACGCCGGACGGAACCGATCGTCTCTTAATTTAAATTGATAAACCAAAACACATGTTTCTTAAATAAATGTATTTACATTCATTGCCACAGCAACCAATTTGAAACGCTTTTTCTTTTCTCGTATTTCATATTTGTCATTGCCATAGCAACCAATTAACACTTCTTTCGTTGCGCTTTAGATTTTCTGTTTGTTAACTTCTACCGCAACCCGCGTTAAGGAACTTAGTTCCAAAAATATAACAACAACATTAACGGCAAGGAATGAAGGGATTGACAAGAGTTTCGCCGGTTGATCACGTGCAAGCTGTAGTGTAGTTGTTTTGAATACTGCTTCTTTCAAAACATACGGAATTTTCAAACCATGATAACCATGGCAACATGCAATGGACTGATGGCGTTTTCAAGGAAAACTGGTGGATGTAGTCCTAAAGAAGTTATTCAACTACTTCCTAATTTTCTTAAAAAATGTTACCGGTGCCCTTTTCTTAGCAACTGATTCGGTTTCTTCCTGAATGACCCTGTAAAATCAGCTGTACAAGACTTTTGTTGCTTTTATTAATAAACTTGTCTATTCTATTCCAATAAACAAATTACCTGTATATTAGCGTTTACATTGGGATTTAATAATACATACATTTAGAACACTATTTATTACATTTGTTATAGTTTAATAGTCAAACTATAGTTATTATACACAAATACATTTTAATAAAATGGATCATAACTTTTTATTGAATTAATTAGATTAAACTATCTTAATTTAGTATCCTTTTTCAAAGAATCCATAGACCAAAAAGTCGTAAGAAAGCCCCTGCCCCACTTGAGAAGTAAGTACGAAGCTTATTTCTTTTCCCCCAGCCCCTCCCTTAATTGAGGTAACTACCCCTGGCCACTTTTTATTTCTCAGTTCCACTCTTGTAATGGAACGTACGTCCTGTTTACCATTTGGAAACGATCGTTCGGCTTTAACTACTCCGTTCCAGATAGAGGGCACGTTAATCATCTCTGAGTAAATCAACCTGTAAACAGAGTTTAAACAGTTTTAGACTGCACCGTTGTTATAACTGTGTAAGCATGCATGGCAAGTTGGCTTAACTACTTCCTTCCAGATAGGAGAGAGGACTATGGGTTAGATTGAAGAGAGGATAGATGGAAGAGATGACTATGTGTTAGATGGAAGAGAGGACTGTGGGTTAGATAGAAGAGAGGATAGATGGAAGATAGGACTATAGGTAAGATGGAAGAGATTACTATGGGTCAGATTGAAGAGAGAACTATTGGTCGAATTGAAGAGAGGACTATGGGTTAGATGGAAGAGAGGAAATATAGAAGAGAGGACTGTGGGTTATATGGAAGAGATGACTATGGGTTAGATGGAAGAAAGGACTATGGGTCAGATTGAAGAGAGGACTTTGGGTCAGATGGAGGAGAGGACTATGGATCAGATTGAAGAGAGGACTATGGGTCTGATTGGAGATAGGACCGTGGGTTAGATTGAAGAGAAGAAAGATAGAAGAGAGGACTATGGGTTAGATGGAAGAGAGGAATATAGGTTAGATGGAAGAGAGGACTATAAGTCAGACTGAAGAGAGGACTATTATAAGTTAGACTGAAGAGAGGATAGATGGAGGAGAGGACTATGGGTTGGATGGAAGAGAGGATTATGGATTAGATGGAAGTGATTACTATAAAGTCCTAATTTCAGCCTAAATAAATGGCTCTTCTATAGGTCAGATTGAAGAGAGGACTATGGGTTAGATGGAGGAGAGGACTATGGGCCAGATTGAAGAGAGGACTAT
>JAGFPH010003007.1:75224-87415 GCA_018207615.1 Philaenus spumarius
GATACCGTAATATGATAATGACACCGTAATATGATAATGATACCGTAGGAATCGTGAATACAAACTGACACAGTGTATCAACACTTCCGAATTCGGCCTGTACCGATTTTCTTTACTAAAATCCAGAAAGGAAAATTTGGCTTCAAGGCCGACCTTACACACGTGAGGGAAATCTTCAACGCCTTGCGGCTTTCCTCCTCGTGTGTACCTACCTTAACGGTGAGAATGTTTAGCCACTGAAGGGCCAATTCCAAGAAACCCGGAGAGATCCACAAATGGGCCACATACAAACTGCCCCACTTTTTTTGGGTCATTTCTAATATACAAACTGCCCTACAAGGTCCAGGTATAAAAACAAGGTACAGGCTGGGGTGTCGGCGACATACAAACTGCCCTACTTTTCTACCTGACACAGGTACGGGATATTTCCCTCCGAATTCCCTCATACTAATAATAAATAGTTTATATTAGATAATAACTAGTAGACCCACTTCGTTTGCATACATTGTTTAGACATACAAAATAATACAAATAATTTATGAACCAAGTTGAAACAGCCAGTATATTCGTGTATTTATTTATCTGTTATTCTTATCTAATAGGAACCGTTGCGTGCTTACACGCACATATCTTATAGTAACCGTTGCGTGCTTACGCGCCCTTATCTAATAGTACCCGTAGCGTGCTTACACACACTTATTTAATAGTAACCGTTGCTTTCTTACGAGCACTTATCTAATAGTAACCGTTGCGTGTATTCGTGTATTTATTTATCTGTTATTCTTATCTAATATTTAACCTAACCTAACCTTACCTAACCTAACCTAACCTAACCTATTATATAAGCACGCAACGGTTCCTATTAGATAAGAATAACAGATAAATAAATACACGAATATACTGGCTGTTTCAACTTGGTTCATAAATTATTTGTATTATTTTGTATGTCTAAACAATGTATGCAAACGAAGTGGGTCTACTAGTTATTATCTAATTTAAACTTGGTATTTATTTATTTATTGGTATGAGGGAATTTGGAAGGAAATATCCCGTACCTGTGTCAGGTAGAAAGTAGGGCAGTTTGTATGTCGCCGACACCCCGGCCTGTACCTTGTTTTTATACCTAGACCTTGTAGGGCAGTTTGTATATTAGAAATGACCCAATAAAAGTGGGGCAGTTTGTACGTAGCCCCACAAATGTCCCTGATGGCTACCTGCATGCCGATCTACACCGCATCGGCCTAGCTGATGACGACGTATGTTCCCTCTGCCTTTCATCCGGGATGGACAGCGGACACATGCTTAACTGCCCAAGCCTTCATCTCCTGCCTGACGACATCTATTTGCGTTACTGGTAGGCTTGACGTTAAATGGATCGACGGTCGCGTTGGCTAAAGTAATGTAAATGATGAATGCTGCCGAATAAGAAGAGACCAATTCGGGAAACCTATTAAACGAACAACTGCCATTTAAATCGAATTATGCGTTCGATACATCCATTGAATTCATGCAACGTCCGGAATCAGATAATATAAGAAACACCCATAGCTCGCATTAGATAAAGGATTCTTCCTTATAAATATCAGTGTCATGCGTAATAAGTGTGTTGCGCATCACTAAGTCCACCCTTTCAAATGAGAACAGATGTGTTTGTGCATGTGCGTGTTATGTATGATTTTTTTTATATTTCAAGACCTCCAACAGAGCAAATAAGAAGATACTGATGAAGGGACTACATCAGCGTCTTAATCTGGGGATAAACAAAGCCACAAGACGTAAACACAATTGTAGGTAATCAACTCCTATAAAAGAGAGTTTATGTCCGTACGTACGTGAGTAACATATAATATAACAGTTGATTTCACCCATCCTCTGTAATACTTAAACAAACCCAGTGTAGATTTTACTTTGGGGTTATGTTTACAATTTCAATCATTATAATTTCTTATGAAGTTGATTTTTCTAAATATGAGTTATAGAACTAATGTATGTTATAACATGTTATAATATTTGCTTTGAGGTCATAAACTGTATATAAATACAACATTTTATCATAAAAATATTCGTTTATACAAATACCTATTCGTGTAACTTCGGAAACATTCGTACATCTTCATATAACATATAAACATATTCGATTATTAATTTCTTCACTATAATTTTAATAACTTCTAAATAATTTATCTATCAATATTAAATAAAAAGGAAATAAAAGATAAAATTTGTATCTTTCTTTAAATATTTAATAACATACACAAATACAACATTTGAACAAATAGGCCTACAGTTTTATAATCCTTATAGAACTTTCACGGTTAAAGCTAAAATTGGCCAGCCCGTTTTTAGCGTTTTGCAAGCATATTTTTAAAAATTCGCCAAAAATAGTAAATGAACCCCAATCCAAAAGTGTTCAATAGCTTTTCTGTAGAAGAAACTTCAAAGAATTCAAATATGCCACTAAAAATTAGTTTATTTTTAAATTTTAAAAGTTATTAGCTCAAGAAATAAAAAATGTTCAGTAACGAAAGGAAAAAGTTCAACTTTAGGCCTACATAACAAGTAGTAAACATTTTTTGTATTTTTTTCGTAAGCTTAAAAAAGTTTCGTAATTTAGTTATAAATAGAACTGTATAAAAACATTTACCAATTTCAAATTTTTTATTTTGAAAAAAACAGTTTTTATGTTCCAAGTACACGACTGGTAACAAACCTAGGCCTAGATTGTAACGTCATTTACTAATATATGCTTTGCCCAAAAATGAAATATTATTATAACAAAGTGTAGAGGATAAATCAAAGAAAAGAACGGTATACTTGTCTTTCCTTAGTTCACAAAAGTGTTCGAGTTATATTTATTTGAATAACAAAATGACATCAATCTAATGAAAAGCCGCTACCTTACACTCTGCCTATAGGAGGGGACACTTGAATAACATAGGAACCCACGCGCTAGAGTTTCTCACTAGAATGTTCATTTCAACTGTCGTCTAGACAGACAAAAAACCGGTTATTTCTGGATTACTTCTCACCGTTACAAACTTCAGACTTTGCTGTACAAAATGGTGTAAAGAAATCTGTCAAAACATAAGGCAGTGCCTTCCCAATATCGGTTGACAAAGGGGCTGTTTAATTGGTTGAGAAACGGTCCAATCGCAAGGGTTTACAGTAATTCTTGGAAAAAATACTAGTTTTATAGTGACATCTGATTGGAAGACACCAACAGAAAGATAAAATCTTGACGAATCCAATGGTATCGTTATAATTGGAAAAGAAACATTATTGTAGATGGTCTTAAACGTTGAAGAAGTGGGATTGAAGAAGTTTTATTGCGATTGGATGATTCTAAGTGGGTTAAATTATCGATTATGCAAATATATGCACATTTTCGCAAATGTTCGAAGTTGTTGAGTTCTGCGCCTGAGAGAGGGTTATGCATGACCTTCTGCCAGTTCCAGGGTTATAATTGCACACATTTACCAAATCCCCGTCATCATAGTTAGGTAGGCACAGATAAAGTGAGTTGTTTTTAAAAAGTATTTCGTATGAATGATGTATTTCTGATGTGCATCTGAATAATCCGCCTGTGATGTTTTACGAAGGTTTACTAGTTATAAAATAATTATATAAACTTTTACAATAAATAATAATAACAGTACCTACCTGTCGTTTTGTTCCCTTTTTCCCTCAATAATTTCGGAACCGTACCCAAAGCCATCTGCATACTGTCCGATCACTGTGGCTATTACGATACATATAACAAGTTTTCCCTGCATTGTTTACGTCAATCTAAACTTGTAACTAATACTGAATTTATAAAAGTCGTCGGCGTAATTAATTATGAACGCATCCATCACCAATAAAACATCAATTATGTATGCTACCTGAAACCAAGCCATTGCGTTTAGTCATGCTTTGAACATCTTATTGTTAAAGCATTGCTAATTTGTAATTATTCAATTTACAATATACACTTAAACAATAGTAAAGTAAAGTCGCTACGTAGTCGTGCTTTCTTCAATAAAAAGATTGTTAGCGAATTTCCGCAGGAAAACTGAGCTATTGCAGTGGCCCTTATGGTAAGACCCAAGGTAGGGAGAAGCAAATGAGCACCGATCATGGTCCCCATGATATACATGGTTATGTATATATGAGTTCCCATTCTAGCGGCCGCATTCTAAGTCCGATTTGGTACACATGTTGGTCGTCTACGACGCTCGGACGAGTTCGTTAGCCAAAAAAATCCAACAACCGGAAGCACGTTTTTTGACCGGAAGTAACTATTTTTTGAGATTTTTCCTACAAGAATGAATTTGGTTTCGAGTTTTTTCTGCAAATATAAATGTAAAATGTTATTCTGCACATTTCGTTTTTTACACGACCTCATAGCTCGCTTGGTTCACAAAATTCGATCAAAATGTAAAATACAATAGAAGTACCCGGTTCAACGCAATGCTTTGTGAATTAAATATAATACCAATATGCGGAATGGCATGCGAAGCACGCAATGGATTGTGTATTGAAGATACACCTAATACGGGGGTTGGCGTTCGAAGCACGCAATGCTTTTTGTATTGAAGATACTCCCAACATGTGGAATGGCGTGCGAAGCACGCAATGCATTGTGTATTGAGGATACTCCTAATACGGGGGTTGGCGTTTGAAGCACGCAATGCTTTGTGTATTGAAGATACTTCCACTATGTGGAATGGCGTGCGAAGCACTCAATGCATTGTGTATTGAGGATACCCCTAATACGGGGGTTGGCGTGCAAAGAACGCAATGCATTTTGTATTGAAGATACCAATAATAAGGGGGTTGGCGTGCGAAGAACGCAATGCATTGTATATTGAAGATACTCCCAATAGGGGGGTTGGCGTTCGAAGAACGCAATGCATTGTGTATTGAAGATACTCCTAATACGGAGGTTGGCGTGCGAAGAACGCAATGCATTGTATGTTGAAGATACTTCCAATATGTGGAATGGCGTGCGAAGCACGCAATGCTTTGTGTATTGAAGATACTCCTAATAGGGGGGTTGGCGTGCGAAGCACGCAATTCATTGTGTATTGAAGATACTCTTAAACGGGGGTTGGCGTACGAAGAACGCAATGCATTGTGTATTGAAGATAGCCCTAATACGGGGGTTGGCGTGCGAAGCACGCAATGCTTTGTGTATTGAAGATACTCGCAACACGAGGAATGGTGTGCGAAGCAAGCAATGCTTTGTGTACCGTAGATACTCCCAATATGCGGAATGGCGTGCGGACCATTTTGCAGCTATTCATCACCGTCGTGAACAGACCTATTTCCCAAATTGTTGGTTGAAACCGTAAAACATAGGCCTGTAAACTTAATTTTGGAAACTTGCTCTACTCACGTCAGCGGTTCAGCTGGGTGGTCGAATTCTTTTATTTTATTACGTTTCATTCTTTTGTAATACCATCAACTGAAATATTTATATATTGAAAAACTGTAATCAAGCCGGAATGGTGTTGCCTACGAGTTTTTCAAAAATAGTTCTCAGGCTTTTATGTATAAGTTGTTATATAAGTATAATGAAATTTATAAAAGCGGAAAAGTACCTGATGGTTTCAAAAAGTGTATTATTTTTCCTCTGCATAAAAAGGGAAACTCCAACGATGTGCAAAATTACCCAGGTTAGTAGTTTATAAAAGTATTGCAAAAATATACAGTATGTCCCATAAATAAAGAGACAAACTTCGGGGAATGGTTCTATGGGTCAAAATAACAAAAAACGTTCATACGAACATACGCTTCGTTTTCTAGATATTCGCCATTTTGTTTTTTGTACAAAATAATTATTATCTAGAGAATGGTTTGACTAATTCAGTTCAAACTTGGCATGACGTTTAACCTAACAATGATGTATCTCAAGACAAATAAGGGATTGAGTTTCAACATACCGTCTGTTTGAGAATTTCAAAACTAAATTACTCAAAAACCAAACATTTTAACAAAAAATGGCAAGACTCCTTTTTTGTAGCCCTTGTATTCCCCATCGGATAATCTCACTGTCAAAACAATCGATAAAGTTAAGTTATTTGTAATAATTGGTTTGTTCAACTCTGCATCCTATGCCGCCAACACAGTAAATACTACAATATTGTATGTACATTTGCTGTCATTATTTTTAACTTAACTACTATCCTTCATCCGATTGTTGACAGTTACACCATCCGATAGGGAATCAAAAGGGCTACAAAAAAGGTATCTTGACATTGTTTGTTAAAATGTACGGTTTTTTTGAAATTTTCAAACAGCCGCTATTTTAAAACTCATCATTGGATTTAATCGCTTATTTTTCTTCAGATTTATCATTGTCAGGTTAAACTTCACGCCAAGTTTGAACTCAATCAGTCAAACCGTTCTCTAGATATGAATTATTTTGTACAAAAAACAAAATTACAGATATCTGGAAAACGAAGCGTTTTCGGGTATTGTTTATGTGAATGTTTTTTCTTATTTTGACCCATAGAACCATTCCCCCAAGTTTAGCACTTTAGTTATTTATTGGGCACCCTGTATGCACTTGGAAACGGGTCTGGAAGAAGAATACGTTTACTGACGATTTTGAGAGTTAAAAAGTAGTAGCTCGTCGGGGTAACGTTTTTGGGTCAAAATTATGAAACAATATGTTTTGGCCATATACAAACTGCCCCACTTTTTTTGGGGTTATTTCTAATATACAAACTGCCCAACAAGGTACTGACAGGTATAAATACAAGGGACAGGCCGGGGTGTCGGCGACATACAAACTGCCCTACTTTTCTACCTGACACAGGTACGGGATATTTCCCTCCGAATTCCCTCATACCTATAAATAGTTTATATTAGATAATAACTAGTAGACCCACTTCGTTTGCATACATTGTTTAGACATACAAAATAATACAGATAATTTATGAACCAAGTTGAAACAGCCAGTATATTCGTGTATTTATTTATCCGTTATTCTTATCTAATAGGAACCGTTGCGTGCTTACACGCACCTATCTAATAGTAATTGTTGTGTGCTAACGCGCCCTTATCTAATAGTACCCGTTTCGTGCTTACACGCACTTATCTAATAGTAACCATTGCGTGCTTACGATTACGAAACTTCATAATTTCGTGAAAGTTTGTTTTGTTTTATGTTGTTGTTTGTAGCCTACATACATCCCGAATACTGACTAACATTAATCTTTAATAATACATTATTAATTTTATTATAATAATAAAAATCCTAATCAACTTTGGCCTAAGGATTACCTTATTTATCCCAAAATAAGTGTTATATGTGGATGCTATGTGTTATCTGTTGTTGATATTCCTTTTATGAGACGTAGGATTACATGCCCCAGTGGTACTGTACTGAAAACATATAGGTTTCAGTGAAAAAATGACCTTCTAAATCCATACCGTAGCTTAAAACCAAGAAAGTATATTTTATGTTTAATACAACCTAAAAGCATCCATTTAGAAATAGTTAATTGTCTTAACTATCCAAGCCATTTTACTACAAAATTTATTTTTTAATTTAAAACTGTATATAAAATGTATCGTAAAAGTTGTGAACTGTAAGACTAGAAAAAAAAACGCCCGAATAAAAACACAAAATTTAATCTATATTGTTACTATATTTTATAAGACACATAAGTCTGTAGAGAAATAATCAATAAACTTATCTAGGTACATAGGAATATAATTGGTTTAAATATAATCACAAATCAAATCTAGTAATACAAAAAGAAGATTTATTTATTTTTTAAATACGGCCCTTTTTATAAATGTTGTCAATAGATAAATACAATAAAGTAAATTAGTAAACAAAACAAGTTAGCAATATGGATAATCATGAAAATATTGCAATAAAAAATGTACTTAACTATAAAAATTATACTTAATAGTACAAATCGGAAACACGAACAAATAAGTAATATCATGAAACACATAAATTATACAATAACTGGGTTTAGCGGGGTGTTCTCTTAAACTATGCCATTTACTGAAGCCGCAACTATATATTGATTTCTTCCTATTTCACCATTAATGTATTTTTCCTTTGAAGAAAGAAGTATCTACTATTAGATAAGGGCGCGTAAGCACTCAACGGGTACTATTAGATAAGGGCGGGTAAGCACGCAACGGTTACTATTAGATAAGTGCGTGTAAACACGCAACGGGTACTATTAGATAAGTGCGTGTAAGCACGCAACGGGTACTATTAGATAAGGGCGCGAAAGCACGCAACGGTTCCTATTAGATAAGAATAACAGATAAATAAATACACGAATATACTGGCTGTTTCAACCTGGTTCATAAATTAATTATCTGTATTATTTTGTATGTCTAAACAATGTATGCAAACGAAGTGGGTGTACTAGTTATTATCTAATATAAACTATTTATTGGTATGAGGGAATTCGGAGGGAAATCTCCCGTACCTGTGTCAGGTAGAAAAGTAGGGCAGTTTGTATGTCGCCGATACCCCGGCCTGTCCCTTGTTTTTATACCTGTACCTTGTTGGGCAGTTCGTATATTAGAAATGACCAAACAAACGTTGGGCAGTTTGTACGTAGCCATTTTACATAATATTGTGGGGTATCGTTTTAAAGGAAGTACTACGCACTTTTAATTACTCGAATTGAAAATAAATTTTTAGTTTACACGTGACTATTTCAATCAGAATGTTCCCTAAAACCAATACACCGAGAGGGATAGAGAGGTATAGATATACGGTTCCCTGCCACGACATTTTTACACTATCTAGACTAACTTATTAATTAAATAATAACTCAATTTACGTGGTGTCGAAAATGGCCGTCCAATTTATGTTTAATTATCGTTTGGCTTGAAGCTAAAAATTAATATTTGAAATTGTAATTTAGAGTGTAATAAATTTGTTGCAACAATTTATTCTCTATTACATTTTGTAATAGGTTTATAATTATACTAACAGAATACCCGTACTTCGGTGCGGGGATTTGTTACTTTTTTTTATCACTATATGTTACGCTATTGTATGTAATATTATTCTCTCGTTTTCGTTCATCTTTTATTTCACGAAAGTGAATTATTGCGTGCATTTTCAATTAGTTTTTACTGCTGCTCAGTTACTATGCGGATCGATCTACGTGCCCTATTTAGCCCTACCTACATGATCAGCTGTTTTGACAGTAAGCTGGAAGCAATGATTTCTGCCAGTTTAAGGTACGTATAACTTCTATGAGTACATTATATCTATTTTTTTGGTGGTAGGTGAAATGAACTGGGTCGTGAGATTATCTGAAGTAGTTTTCAACCCCTTGAGAGTGCAAACTACCTCTAAACTGCGTTCAAGTTCAGGGAAAACATATAAAATGAGCTGGAAAAGTGAAAAGAAAATTTTTCCGGGCCTTTTTGATTTCGTATACATTTAGGGGTGCAATAACGGGGACCCCGTTCGTTTCACCTTCCATCCAAAAAGTAGAGGAAACATTTTATTTTCCGTCATTTCATAATTTTTCGTCTAATTATCGGCGGTTTCACCCTCTACGGCGAACCATTGTGGTGCATTTCTTGGTCGGTTTCTATGGGGCTACTAAATTTCTAAATTTTAATCATAATTTGTGAATTCCATAACACCCCTAAAAAGGATGTCTTGAATGATTCGGAGCGAAGAAGGGATTGTAGAGCCGCGCGACCCCGATTTTCGGAATCAGTGACCCACAAAACATTCAGTACAAGTGGTCTGGTCCGGGGGACATTTCCTGAGGTCATACCAAATAACCACCGCGAGGCGGCGGAGGTGGGTTGCGGAATTATAGTGGTACGCATTGAAAAACCACCCATACATACACTGATTGGTAGCAAGATACCCGTGGCTTCGCTCACAAAAAAAGAAAAAGTAATGAAATGAATAACGGGAACAATAATTATGTTTTAAATCTGACATAAGTTCTGAGATGCATGACCCAAAAATCAGGTGTGTAGTGAGATTTGTCCAGATCAGCTGTGCGACGCGACAATATTCTTTAAATCGTGTTTTCCATCAGTTTGCACACGAACACAATGATTAAAATTAATGTTTTAAATCGAATCCAGTACCCCTTCCGTCCACCTATGCCTTTAACTGGTATGGTGGAATCTTTGAACACCCCACTACTTATTTCTGTTTTTATATCTTTTAAGTGTTTTTAACCAGTGTCTTTTTGTTTCTGGTATTCTTACACCTAATTGGGTTCATTGAAAAGGACGTTTAATTTTTTTCTTAAACACTAGTAGTTTTCCCAGAATCGATACTTTTAAGGAACCAGTTAAGGAACTTTTTTAGTTTGTTACTATGGCCAGGTCATTGGACGAAAATTACATTTTTGATATTTTAATACCACTAATCCTATCATAATCACTAAACAGAATTTTCTGGTGTGGAAGCCCATCAACTTCAAGAAGCTGAGCCCACTGTCACTAAAAGACGACTATGCCCGAGAACTAGTGACAAAAAAGTGAAAACAGTTTGTAATAACTATGGAAAAACAGTTTGTAATAACTGTGGAAAACAGTTTGTAATAACTGTAGAAAACAGTTTGTAATAACTGTAGAAAACAGTTTTTAATAACTGTGGAAAACAGTTTGTAATAACTGTGGAAAACAGTTTGTAATAACTGTAAAAAAAACCGTTTTTAATAACTGTGGAAAAACAGTTTGTAATAACTGTGGAAAACATTTTGTAATAACTGTGGAAAACAGTTTGTAATAACTGTGGAAAACAGTTTGTAATAACTGTGGAAAAACAGTTTGTAATAAATGTGGAAAACAGTTTGTAATAACTGTGGAAAACAGTTTGTAATAACTGTAGAAAAAAAGTTTGTAATAACTGTGGAAAAACAGTTTGTAATAACTGTGAAAAAACAGTTTGTAATAACGGTGGAAAAACAGTTTGTAATAACTGCGAAAACAGTTTGTAATAACTGCGGAAAACAGTTTGTAATAAATGTAGAAAACAGTTTGTAATAAATGTAGAAAACAGTTTGTAATAACTGTGGAAAACAGTTTGTAATAACTGTGGAAAAACAGTTTGTAATAAATGTGGAAACAGTATATAATAACTGCGAAAAAACAGTTTGTAATAACTGTGGAAAAACAGTTTGTAATAACTGTGAAAAAACAGTTTGTAATAACGGTGGAAAAACAGTTTTTAATAACTGCGAAAACAGTTTGTAATAACTGCGGAAAACAGTTTGTAATAACTGTGGAAAACAGTTTGTAATAAATGTGGAAAACAGTTTGTAATAACTGCGGAAAACAGTTTGTAATAACTGCGAAAACAGTTTGTAATAACTGCGGAAAACAGTTTTTAATAACTGCGGAAAACAGTTTGTAATAAATGTGGAAAACAGTTTGTAATAACTGTGGAAAACAGTTTGTAATAACTGTGGAAAACAGTTTGTAATAAATGTGGAAAACAGTTTGTAATAAATGTGGAAAACAGTTTTTAATAACTGCGGAAAACAGTTTGTAATAAATGTGGAAAACATTTTGTAATAAATGTGGAAAACAGTTTGTAATAACTGCGGAAAACAGTTTGTAATAACTGCGAAAACAGTTTGTAATAACTGCGGAAAACAGTTTTTAATAACTGCGGAAAACAGTTTGTAATAAATGTGGAAAACAGTTTGTAATAACTGTGGAAAACCGTTTTTAATAACTGTGGAAAACAGTTTGCAATAACTGTGGAAAAACCGTTTGTAATAACTGTGGAAAACAGTTTGTAATAACTGTGGAAAACTGTTTGGAATAACTGTGGAAAACAGTTTGTAATAACTGTGGAAAACAGTTTGTAATAACTGTGGAAAAACAGTTTGTAATAAGTGTGGAAAACAATTTGTAATAACTGTGGAAAACTGTTTGGAATAACTGTGGAAAACAGTTTGTAATAACTGTGGAAAACAGTTTGTAATAACTGTGGAAAAACTGTTTGTAATAACTGTGGAAAACCGTTTGTAATAACTGTGGAAAAACTGTTTGTAATAACTGTGGAAAAACTGTTTGTAATAACTGTGGAAAAACAGTTTGTAATACCGGTGGAAAATCAGTTTGTAATAAATGTTTAAAAACAGTTTGTAATAACTGTGGAAAACAGTTTGTAATAACTGTGGAAAACCGTTTGTAATAACTGTGGAAAACAGTTTGTAATAACTGTGGAAAACAGT
>JAGFPH010003007.1:87425-102862 GCA_018207615.1 Philaenus spumarius
GTAATAACTGTGGAAAACAGTTTGTAATAACTGTGGAAAACAGTTTGGAATAACTGTGGAAAACAGTTTGTAATAACTGTGGGAAAACTGTTTGTAATAACTGTGGAAAAACATTTTGTAATAACTGTGGAAAACAGTTTGTAATAACTGTGGAAAAACAGTTTGTAATAAATGTGAAAACAGTTTGTAATAACTGTGGAAAATCAGTTTGTAATAACTGTGGAAAAACAGTTTGTAATAACTGTGGAAAAACAGTTTGTAATAACGGTGGAAAAACAGTTTGTAATAACTGTGGAAAACAGTTTGTAATAACTGTGGAAAAACTGTTTGTAATAAATGTGGAAATACAGTTTGTAATAACTGTGGAAAAAAGTTTGTAATAACTGTAGAAAACAGTTTTTAATAACTGTGGAAAACAGTTTGTAATAACTGTAGAAAACAGTTTGTAATAACTGTTGAAAACAGTTTGTAATAACTGTGGAAAACAGTTTGTAATAACTTTGGAAAAACAGTTTGTAATAACTGTGGAAAACAGTATGTAATAACTGTGGAAAAACAGTTTATAATAACTGTGGAAAAACAGTTTGTAATAAGTGTGGAAAAACAGTTTGTAATAACTGCGAAAAAACTGTTTGTAATAAAAACTGTGGGAAAACATTGCGTGCTTCGCACGTTACACGTATTGGGAGTATCTTCAATACACAATGCATTGCTTGCTTCGCACGCCAACCTCCGTATCAAAAGTCATTTCAATACACAGAGCATTGTAGCTCATGCTTGAACTCTTGTAAAAAAAATAATTATATGCAAAATCAAACGGCACATGACATTTGAAACATATGTTAGTGCTAATCTCTTTAAAGAAAAATACTTGACCATATTTACCTGATACATATTTTCTTTTTCCTGGGAGCTACGGGGGGGGGGGGGGGCTCACTGCCCATGGTGGAAAGTGTTTCTATTTATGCATTTTATATGACTATAACTTCACATTTTCTTATTCTTTTTTTGTTGTTATTAATTATTTAATTTATAAAATTTGCTACTTTTGCAAACAGCCTCGGCCATGCCATTATGTATTCGTTAATAATTACGCACAATAATATATATAATCATTTGGTTTTTTGTTTGTTCAGAGTAATGTATTATTCATTTATTTAGGTTTAATAAACGCATTTATTTTATTATTATATTAAAAACAAAATATCATTTTGAGGCTAGGCCTATACCGAACCAACACATTCATGTTTTTTAAACACATTGGTTTATTACCATAACATCCAAATTGGCAAATTTAGAATCAGGTAATTACTTTCGGAATTTCGATCTGTGTATAATTTCTATTTATTTGAACCATTAATCTGTGATTGCAGTAAAAATAATTATGTCCAAGAACCATTACGTTATAATTTTATAAGGTATTAATTATATATTAGAATTTAAAAACATTTACCTGAGTGTAAAGTCACAATATTTAGTTAGGAATTTAATAAAATGGCATCCAGTAAGAATTTCGAAAGCAGTGAAGCAAGCTACCGATCAATTTACCATAAATTAATCATTTGAGAAAAAGTAATGTTACCTTCCAACAATTTACCTTTAAGAAAGAAATATTAAAGGCACTGGAAAAGAAGTTCAGCTAGGTGAATAATGAAGCTTATCCAACTACTAGCTGAAAAGTTCTGAGTAAATCCTAACTAGGTAAGTTCCAAGCCATCACCGACTGCCTCAGATAGGTCATTATGTAAACTATGTCTCGAGCTTTGAAATATTTTGGTTTTGTTATTTGTTTTTTTTTTTTTAAGATTTAACTTCTATAGGCGCACCACGTCCAAAAAATGTGTATACATGTTTGTATAGCAGAGTATATAGTTTTCTTGTTGCTGGGGGGGTGAATAGGATTTTACCGTCACGCGTTTCACCACGCGTTTTGTGAAACGCTTTAATGTGCAACGTTCTAAAGTGAAACGCCCTATTCCATATGTTTAAAAAACGTTTTGGTCTTGCCGAGATTCGAACCAGCAGAGTCTACTACAAAAGATTCAGCCGGTTAGGCCACAATCGCATTGCTGTCAACTCCTATAAAAGCGGGTGTACGTCCGTACGTACATACATACGTACGTTTGTAACCCATATTATTCCATATAATATACCAACTGATTTCACCCATAATCTGTTCAAAACCTAGCGTAGATTGTACTTTGGGGTTATGTTAACAACTGCAATCATTATAATTCTTGAGAAGTTGATTTTTTGTAAATACGGGTTATACAACTAATGTATGTTATAATATTTGCTTTGCGATTATAAACTGTATATAAATACAACTATTTCCATCAATGTAATCGTTTATACAAATTTAACCCTCGAGAACTCGCGCAGTATGTCGTCACGCCGGAACTCGCGCGCGGTGCTTTAGACCGCACTGTATTATTTAGGTGCTAGGACAAAATAACTACGTTATTAATTGTATGTTATACTATAAATTCAAATTTAAAGTATTAAAAAACTTATTTACATATAAAATAAAATAACAACAAAAAAATTACAAATGATTGTTTATACGAGAAAATTAATAACAAGAACACTCGCGCGCGGAAGAAACGACCGCACACAAAGCAAGGGTTTAGTAAACAGACTATAAACACTGTTCGCCGCCAACTAAGTAAAACGTTTTGTATGTCTCGCCTCCCTAACTAACTGGGAAAGGAAAAGAGGTGATAGAGGGAAAGTTTTCTCAAGGTAAAATATTCGGAATTCATAAATATCTAAAGGTGCGGTCGAAAAGACCGCGCTGCGAGTTCTCAAGGGTTAAAGAAGAGATACTAATTATACGCTTCGGAAAAATTCGTACACCTTCGTATAGCATACAATGTTTATATGAATGTAGGCCTATATATAAATGGTATTCCCACTTGGAACTTATGTCGTAGTTCTGAGATAAGCGTTTCGGAAGCATGGTTCCATCTTCAGGCTATATTGTTTATTCACTCATAAGCGAGAACGTCAAATATAAATTAATAACAGATAATTATAACACAGATTACTGCGCCGCACATAATAGATTAAATACACAAATAATAGTAATACTCTTAAACACTTTAAATTTTTTATAACATTCATTTACATGTGGTTTGAATGAATAGGCTACATATTTATAAGAGTCATTTTGTTTTTATTAGTGTTTTTGTGAAGAAGTAACACTGTATTATGTATGGTATAAGTCTAAATGGTTGTTTAGGCAATAGGCCAACATATTGAAAACAAAATATTTTGTTGTTTTACAAATTAGAGGAAAATAATAGGTTTGAAGTAGAAGAGAAGTAACTGAAATTTTGTTTTTTAAAGAATATGTCTATTTTAATTAGGATATTAGCGCTTGTGCATTTTTTAAAGTAAGATATGATTGCTTAATTTAATTATATAGATTAAAACTAGTCTATACTTACTAATATTATAAAGAGGTCAAGTTTGTTTTTTTGTTTGTTCGTTTGTTTGTATGTAGGGGGTAATCTCTGGTACTATTGAACCGATTGAAAAAATAGTTTTACTAATAAAAAGCTACACTATGCCTGAGTAACATAGGCTATTATTCATTTCAATAAAAACCTTTTTTATTTCAATATTTGTAAATTTAGTCGAAAAAATTCTTAGGTTAGGCCTAGAATGATAAACCAACACATGTATTTACATTTATTACTATAGCAATCAATTGAATAAAATAACAGGTAATACAGCTGTTTGATCCAATATTTCCATTAACAGCTGATTTCAAAATTTCAAGCAATTATTTTTGTATTTCTAGCTTTTAGGTTAGGGGTTTAAAGTGTAGACCTGAGCCTTGCTGGTTCTTTTAACCATTATTATAACTGCTGTTATTAAATATAAGAAATAATTTAATTTAAACATTTTACATTATTTACCATCTTAGGCCTCTTTCACACGATACGACTTCTCGCCGTGTGCCGTGGACGGCTCGGTGCCGTGCATTCCTGAGCAAGCGCCGTGAATGACACGGCGTGCGTCGTGGACGGCACGACTTCTCTTCACGGCGTGAATTTATTTAGTTGTGTGAGATGGTTGATGTTGATCAAGAGAAGATGCTATGTCTATAAATTGGTATAAGACATTAATTTTGTTATAGTATGTTTATACATGTATTATTTACATTTAGTATACATTTTATTAAAAATAGTTAAATATGTTTAGAGAAAATGGGGTTTTACTGAACACGCGTTTTCAACATCTAAAAAGTGTACATGTCTTCGGTAAAAATTACATTTTTTTAAATATACAATTGGTTTTAATAAAAGTTATAATACATATTATAAACAATATATGTATAAACATACTATACAAAAATGGGGTTCCTATTAAAATTTTTAGACGGTTTAACGATGAGGCCTAAAACAAGTTACAAATAAAGTTTACGGTGTCGTATTTGATATGTGACGGGCTCGTATAGGATAAACCAAGGACCGCATATGAGTTAATTAGTAGCGTTGAAATTTTTTAAATACATTTTTTAAGTGAAATACAATAAAATAAGATTAAAATAGTATAATTCACAATAAACAAATATTGACTGAATTTTTTAGATAAGTTTTGGATCGTTTTGGTTATAGGAATACAAAACAGAAGCTTCATTTAAAATATATAGGCCTACCAAATATAACCTATCCTTGTATTACTATCAACTATCATTTTCTTTAACTTTTATGTTATCTTTAGTTGCAAGTTTACTTGTGCAATTTTTAAGTAAAATAACTAACCGTAAATGTTTTTATCGGCATCAGACATTTCTCCCAAAAATTTCAAATTCAAACGAGTGCAGATTTCACGCCATGCAGCACTAGTTTCTGTTTTTGATTTATAAATTTCAAGAGTTTTATCCCACAGAACAGGTCTTTCTTCGATTGGTGTTATAAAAACATCTACATCAAGAACTTCAGAAAATGACTTTTGATGCACTTATTAAACACTTTTAGCACACAAGAAGAAAGAAGCAAGTGCTGTGGTTTGGTTAAGTAACTTTACGCATGCGCAACAGCCAAGTCAAGCTGAGTCGAGTCGACCTGTCTGAACATGCTCAATGCAGGCAATAGTAATCAACGCGTCGTGGACGGCGCGGCGCCGTGTCGTGGTTTGAATAACGCCGTGATGTTCACGGCCGCCTGGCACGGCGCAAAGTCGTGAACGATTTGTGTGAAGAGATTAATTTATTTACATAGTAATCAAAGTTCACAACGCCGTGCCGTCCACGGCTCACGGCGAGAAGTCGTATCGTGTGAAAGAGGCCTTAGTTTTGAGGTTATTATTAATACTACACCTGTATTGTAAATAAAACATACCATATGTTTTTATAAGGTTCCATTGGGGGTTGGCGTGCGGAGCACGCAGGGGTCTCCCCTAGTACATAAATAATCATAGTCTTGTAAATATTCATTACGTATTGCACTGGAGATAAGACAATCGCTACTCTGGCAGAGGACTAAGGCAGTGCCTATTTTGCATTTCTTCACTGTGGCTATCCGTATAATACAAAATGTGTTATTGTCCGGTTTATTTTTATAAAAACGTTGAATTTTTTGTTGTACTTTATCTTTATATTAACAAATACAGTAATTATTATTACTGATATTAAAACACTGTCACTCATCAACAGTTCACATGTGAGTAAATAAACAACATAGCCTGAAGATGGAAGCACGCTTCCGAAACCAGTTGCTAAAGCCTCGTCCACACTTGCAGACTTGTCTGCCGACACATTGTCAGACGGTGTTTCCAGCTAGTCGGCCTTCAAGTCTGCGTGTTTTTTGTTTCCAAAACAAATGGGAAACACAGAGACAAGTATTTTTGTCTCAAGTCTTTATGTGTGGACGTGTCTGTTGACAAGAGACCGGATACAACCCGCGACTGTCCTGCGCAGTTGTCAGTCGGAACTCACATCGTGAACTGTGACTGGTGATTCGTTCGCTCTGAAATCCGTAGTTTTTTTAGATTGTGTTAGTGTTTTTTTGTAGTAGTAATGGCCGTGTGGAATCCAGCCGATAGAAGAAATGAGAGACTGCGGAGTCAATGTTTTTCCCAGAACTGCTATTCGAGCTCTCAAAGATGTTGGCCTAAATGCCAGACGGCCAAGAAAAAAACAAAAGATAACACCAGCCATGGCTAAAAACCGGTTACAGTTGGCAAAAGGACTGAAACACTGGACTCAAGACGATTCTAAGAAGACAACAAGTATAAAATTATGTCATGTAACCTTTACTAGTCTGCACATGGGTCTGGTAGGTTGTGCATTGTTGAAAAAACAATGAGACAAGACCAGTACTTGAAAAATGATTCAGCAGGCCAAAGAATGGATCCCGGATGATGAATATGTTTTCATGCACGATTGAACTCCGTGTCATAAAGCAAAAAGCACAACAGCATTATTAAATGCAAGTGAAATAAGTGTTTTGCCTTAGCCAGGGACCAGTCCAGTCATGAACCCGATCGAGAATATTTGGGCAATTGTAAAAAAGAGAATGCAGAAAGAAAAGATTACAACAAAAACGGGCTTGATCGAGAATTCAATAAAAGTGTGGTACCATGACGAAGAAATACAAAATTCGTGCCAAAAACTGGTGGACAGTTTGCCTAAGAGATTAGAAATTCTCATACAAAATAAGGACATGCATAGTAAATATTAAATGTGTGTTTACCCTAATTTTGAATAAATTAAATGAAAAAACCATGTTGAGTCTAATAATTTGTCTCCCCTCTGTATTGCAACTGGAGACACTAAGGTGTTTACTTTGGTGTCCTCCTACGAGCGTCCTGTCCAACGAGCGCCATGTCCATCGAGCAGCCACTTTCGGGTTGACGAGGGTCAGAGAGGGGTTGACAGGTCTAGGAGCTTTAAAACGAGCGCCGCATTTCTGTGTCACTCCCTTTGACCACCTGTACTTGTAGTATTTACTTCTGACCTAAATATGTATCCCCTCAAATCAGCTACAAATGTTATAAAACCCTAAATTAAACGTAATATAAGCATGCGTATCCCTCAAAAGCGGATTTAATATGTCTAAATATAACTTGATTAGTTTATGCATCAATCATAAAAGAAAACATCAACTTTAACTCTAAGTGTTCTATTAGTGGAATAAAAAGTGCAAAAAGGTTCGTTGTTAGCGACATCCAGGATTGCGTGCCCACTTTTAGTCAAAGGCACCTCAAAATCAAGGCGTGCCTGTCACGAATCATCGCACATGGTTTGCCAGAAGTAATTTCGCTACAGGGATCCAAAGAAAGGCCCGCGGACGCCAGTTCAAACAAGACATCAAATTTGTACTCTTAATATTCTGGAAGTGGATGGAAAAAATGCGACAAAATTAATTAATTGTCACAACTAATGGATTAAAACAAATATTTTTAAGCATGCATTTAAGCAATGCTATGCATTATAATTTTTAACCAAATGTGTATAAGCTATTTAATATGCTGGCAAAACCCACATTGTACTACGGGTTAAATTAATGTTACGCAATTCAATTATTGTTAAATCAGTTAAATAACAAAAATTTCCTCTTGGGTATTATGAACATAGGCCATCACAATGTTTTTGCTATGGTCGTCAAATATAATTTAGAATGCATAACTTTGTGATTTTGGTTTCGACATTTGTGTTGCTTGCGTAGGTATGGTTAAGGACTGGCTTTTCCACGCTGGTATGTCAACTTTTCATGGGTTCCATTGTTTACCTCCGGTTTGTGGTTTACCTCTCCCACTACATACCAAGAATTTATTCTCCCCAAATTTAGGTAACATTAGGCCATTCTCACCCTTGACATTGTGCGGACAAGTTATCCGATTTAGTGATTATTTTAGTTGGTGTTAGTTTATATTTCTATGTTAATTCGTTAGTAGATTGTTAATTACGTAAGGAATTATGGAATTTGTAAGGAGGATCAGAAGTAAATACTACAAGTACAGGTGATCGAAGGGGGTGACACAGAAATGCGGCCTCGTTGGAAAGCTCCTAGACCTGTCAACCCCCGTCTGACCCGCGTCAACCCGAGAGTGAGCGCTCGATGGACATGGCGCTCGATGGACAGGGCGCTCGTAGTAGGCACCACCTATCGTTTACTTTAACTTTATTAATATACACTGCCGGGATAGGTGATGCCTCTGGTAAAACTAAAATTCTGCCATTGTAATAGCATTAGAACTCCATGTATTAAAGTAAATTATAAATATTTTATGTTTATAAGAGAAAATCTTAGTATGTATTAAAACTTAATAATTTTTTTTTTACAGTGTATTTTGATTATACATCACAAAGTACTTTAATAATAATAATATTCTATTACGTAATCAATCTCTCAAGTGTAAAACGAATACCCATTTACATTTACTTAAACATAAATGAAAATCTTCCTTTGTGATAGTTATTGCCCGAGCGTAATGCAATTATTCCTGCAAGACGCTTCAATTAATTCTAAAAGATTTTCTCCAATCACCTTTGACGTTTCTCTGCAACCTGAATCGATACATAGAACGATTCCTTTTAGAAATAATTCGACCACGCAGTTGGACCGCTGACGTGAGTTGAGCAAATTTCCAAAATTAAGTTTATAGGCCTATGTTTTAGGGTTTCAACCAACAATTTGGGAAATAGGTCTATCCAAGACGATGCTGAGTAGCTGCAAAATGGTTAGCACGCCATTCCGCATATTGGGAGTATTTTCAATACAAAGTGAATTGCGTGTTTCGCACGCCAACTCACGTATTGGGAGTATGTTCAATGCACAGTGCATTGCGTGCTTCGCACGCCTACTCCCGTATTAGAAGTGTCTTCAATACAGAATGCATTGCGTGTTTCGCACGTTACTCCACATATTGGGAGTATTTTCAATACACTATGCATTGCGTGCTTCGCACGCCACTCTGCATATTGGGAGTGTTTTCAATACACAGTGCATTGCGTGTTTCGCACGTTAACTCGCGTATTGGAAGTATTTTACATACAAAGTGCATTGCGTCCTTCGCACGCCATTCCGCATATTGGCAGTACTGTATCTTCAATACACAATGCATTGCGTGCTTCGCACGCCACTCCGCATATTGAAATTGTTTTCAGTACACAGTGCATTGCGTGTTTCGCACGCCAACTCGCGTATTGGCAGTATCTTCAATGCACTGTGCATTGCGTGCTTCGATAGGGTTACCATAAGGGTCACTGCAATAGCTCATTTTTGCTATGGAAATTCGCTAATAAATTACTTTTTACTGTTCGTTGTATTATATTTATTTTGCAATACAATATTTTTCCCTATACACAAATGTTGTGTCAAAATAGAAATCCACGTGCTTCATACAGTTACGCAACTTTGGAAACCATTCAATTACATAATTTACCACAGCAATAAGTTTTATTGTAAAACGCGTTTCATTGACAAAGTCGTCATCCTCAGTGACATCCTCAGAGATACAACTAAGTTATAACTAACTGAACTCGTGTTTAAAACCTCTAGGGTGTCGGGTGTTGAAACAACAAATTATTTCTCAAATGTGTTTTGTGTCAAAGCCAAATTTCCTTAATTCTTCATCGAAATTAATGATTCAAGCATCATTTTCAAGCTTATGTTCCTCGCAATTTAGGAAAAATAGACAAATAGCTTAAAATTAATGTTTTCTTTAAACAAATTGATTAAAAACCTTACACATGAAAGTTTTTACGGTTGATGTTATTGAAGTTAGGAGTACTTAGCTGATTTAATAAATTTATTTAATTAAGTTAATTACGTTTATTTATTTACGTTGGTTTATAAATACAAGTTTATAACGATTTGTACCGCTTTACGATGATTTAATTTGTTTGATTTCCGTGATAGATTATACTTACTTGCATATAGAATGTGAACAATCTATCAGCTGTCGTGATAATTAAACAGTTTGTTAATAGATGGCGCTTTTCATTATTGTGTACATAGGTAACTCTTCAAAGTAAAATATATTCTATTAATAAATACTAGCATTTACTTTATTATACATTATCTATTCTGCGTTTGATCTCGACGCTGTGCGGGTCAGTTTTTCAATTAAATGTTCCCTTACTACCCGGGAAAAGGTATTATTATTTTTACTGTGTTTAATATTAAATGGTAAACAGTTAAAACAACTTTGGTGCTAGTTATACGAAGGTATTATTTCTACGTTATTAGCGAATTTCCATAGGAAAATTGAGCTATTGCAGTGCCCCTTATGGTAAGACCCAAGGTAGGGAGTAGCAAATGAGCACCGATCATGGTCCCCAGAACGCATTTTGGGGTGTCATTAAAAATCATATATATATGTATATATGTGTGTGTATGTATATGAGTTTATATATATGTTTACGCACTCTAGCGGCGGCATTTTAAGTCCGATTTGGACCAAATTTGGTACATATGTTGGTTGACTACGTCGCTCGGACGAGTTCGTTAACCAAAAAAATCCAACAACCTAAAACACGTTTTTTGACTAGAAGTAACTATTTTTTTTGAAATTTTCCCTACGAGAATAAATGTTTTTTTAGAGTTTTTTCGACAAATATAAATGTAGGATGTTATTATGCACATTTTTTTTACGCGACCTTATAGCTCGCTTGGTTCAACCAAAATCGATCAAAACGTAAAATACCATAAAGGTACCCGATTCAAAGCCATGTGGTGGATTTTATCGCGGGGTTGGTGTATTGAAGATACACCCAATATGCGGAATGGCGTGTGAAGCACGCAATGCTTTGTATATTGAAAGTACTCCCAAAATACGGAATGGCTTGCGAAGATTTGTATACTGTGTATTGAAGATACTCCTAATACGGGGGTTGGCGTGCGAAGCACGCAATGCTTTGTGTATTGAAAATACTCCCAATATGCGGAGTGGCGTGCGAAGCATTTTGCAGCTATTCAGCCCCGTCGTGAATAGACCTACTTCCCAAATTGTTGGTTGATACCCTAAAACATATATAGGCCTATAAACTTAATTTTGGAAATTTGCTCAACTCACGTCAGCGGTTCAGCTGCGTGGTCGAATTATTTTCAGTTTTATTTAAAACGCTGACTTTGTATAACGTACGACCCACATTGTTATCAGAATCGCATGTATTGTGTATCAATTTGTTAAGGTCGGTACAAACAGTGGCAAGCATTGTTGGAATTGTGGTAGTTAGTAATTCAATATTTATTGTGAGGGTTTCCAATCCTACGCGCAATTGTGCGATAGTTTAATGTTACATTTCCCTGCATTATTAGTATTGTTATTTCAAAACAGTGGTGGGGGAGCTAACAGGAATATGTAACAGTAAGCCATCTAGACTGGGTTATGAGGAGAATATCAAGTTACAAAACATTAGTTACTGTTGCTTCTCCTACATCTAGAAACTATGAATTTAGTAAAAAAATTTGTTTCCAGTACTTTTGAATATAATTATTATTTATTTAATAATTGTGGTGATTCTGATACATTACACACAAACTTACTATTTTATTATGCACTTTATTAACGAATTTCGATAGGAAAGTTAAGCTACTACTGTGAATCTTATCCGGAAACCAAAGGTCGCATATATACTAATAACTATATACTATTAACTTAGGTAGAGGTATAGATATGTACACAATTTATGTATGTATATATTATTTATGTATATGTGTAGGTGTATTAAGTACATACTTGTTTAGGCCACTTCAGTTGTACGAATGTAATATAATGATGGCAATAAGAATGATTACTTGGAGAGAGATATAGATAAGAATATGATATCTATTTATTTATGCATGTTTAGGTGTATTATGTATTTATTTGTTTGGGCCACCATCTGGGCGTGAATTTTGTTTAGTGATTAGTGATAGCAGATGTTTGTTTGTTGATTAAGGTTTTATTTGTGTTATGTAAGGTTTTCATATTAGCCCTCTCCGTTATATGTGTGTGCGTGTGTATTGGCATGTATGGTATCTAGAATTAATAATTATTGTATAAAATTATTATAAATTATTGCAAAAAGATGAACCTAGTCAAAAATTAAGTATAGTGCTAAATGTAAATTAATGTATGTTAGATTTTCTGCTCTCTGTAATTTATATGTGTGTCTGTGAGTGTGTGTGTTGGCATGTATAGTTCGTAGAGTTTATTACTATGTAAAATTATTACAAATTACTGTAATTTTAGATGCTACCTACCTGGCCGACGGTCAAAATGACCAGTGCCGTTAAATGCTTGTGTAACTGTTTGTATACTTTGGGAGATAAATATAGCATTGTTATTATTGTTAATATTATTATTATTATAAACTAATATTATAAAGAGGTAACATTTGTTTGTTTGTTTGTATGTAGGGGGTAATCTCTGGAACTAATGAACCGATTGACAAATTAGTTTTACTAATAAAAAGCTACACTACGCTTGAGTAACATAGGCTATAGTTCGTTTGATAAAAACATTTTTTATTTCAATGTATTTGTAAATTTATTCGGAAAAAATCTTAGGTTAGGCCTAGATTGACGAACCAACACATGTATTTACATTCATTAGCATAGCAACCAATTGAATAAAATAACAGATAAAACAGCTGATTGCTCCAATATTTCCATTAACATATGATTTCAAACTTTGAAGCAATTATTTGTGTTTCTAACTTTTTGGTTAGGGTTTTATTAAAGTGTATACCTGAGCCTTGCTGGTCCTTTTACCCTTTATTGTAACTGCTGTTATAAAATATACTGAATAATTTGATTTGATTACCATCTTAACTTTGGGGTTATTATTCATCATACAACTTTATTATAAAGAAAATATAACATGATTATGTGTATAGAAGGATCCAACAGGGTTGGCGTGCGAAGCACGCAGCATTATTGTAAGAAAATATCGAGTTGGTAAAACTCTCATTTTTAAGTAGGCAGATAATTCTTAAATCGGATAAAAGAAATGGAAACGAAAAGGTAATTATGAAAAGGAAAGAGAACAGTGAACCTACTATTTAATGAATGAACTTTGCACCTATCCCCATTTTTGACACAATATCCTATCTTTAAGCGAACACAGTAGACCTCTCCAACAACAATCAGTTTACAACATACGTTTACTTATATTAGTCGCCATTCGGAAGTGCACGTTCGACTATGTGGCCAATCCCGTGTACGTACATCGAACTAAAACGAAAAGTGAGCCTCGGATAGTTTTATAATGAATATCGTGTTGTTATGTATTTTGTTTAATTGTTGAGTAATACACCTGAAGAAGCCGACTGCTATCAGTGAAACAGCGCTGTCGTGGTTTTACTTACCAAAGACAAATTGCTTCGTCTACAAAAAGGTTATCTCTACTAAAATTATAAAGAGATTAAATTTGTTTGTATGCATGGGGTAATCTCCGGAACTACTGAACCGATTGAAAAAAAATAGTTTTACTACTAAAAAGCTACACTATCCCTGAGCAATATAGGCTATAATTCATTTTGTTAAACATTTTTTATTTCAATATTTGTAAATTAAGTCGGACAAATTTCTTAGGTTAGACCTACATTGATGAACCAACACATGAATTTACATTTATTACCGTAGCAACCAATTTAATAAAAGAGCACATAAAACAGCTGTTTCCTCTATTTTCATGAAAAGATGATTTCAAACTTTGAACCAATTATTTGTATTTCTAACTTCTAGGTTACTGTTTTATTAAAGTGCAGACCTGAGTCTTGCTGGTTCTTTTAACCTGTATTATATTTGCTTTTATAAAATAATTTGATTTGAACATTTAACATTATTTACCATGTTAGCTTTGGTGTTTTTATTAATCCTACAGCTTTATTGTAAAGAAAACAACATTATTACGTGTATAGAAGGTTCCAACGGAATTGGCGTGCGGAGCACGCAGGGGTTCTCCCTGTTTGTTAATATTTAGAATTACTTAAATTGTTGCCTTTTATTCAGTTCACTAATACATTTCTTCTTAAAATACTTCTACCACTTAAAGTATAGAAAAATCTGCTTTTAAAGTGAATCTAACTGAATAACATAACTGAATCTAGATGAATAACTATCTACATGTAGCACATTAGAGATTGCGCTAAAACTAAAACAACTTTCAAGTTTAAACGCAAAAGTGAAATTTTTTAGATACATTATTTTAATTGTAAATTCTATGGTTAAAGCACACAATTAATTCCGAATTGCAACGCGTAGAATTATTACGAGCACCCCTATCGTAACATGTATATCAGTAATGTAATAACAATCAATGGATCTCATGTTGGTATATTTCATTCGGTAGACAAATTTTTTCAAATGTTTATTATTAGTTCTGTTAGTGTTGTTATTTTTCCCATTTAAATTAAAAAACAAACTTAACTTCTAACAGTTTTATGAAAAGGGAAAATTTATTGGTACCTTTGGCACCTTTCGGGCTCCGGCGCCCAGTCGGCCAGCTCTGGTCTAACTTATAATAATTACTTTTTATAAATACTCAAAGAGCACTAATACAGTTTGTAGTGTGTTCGTCCTTTGCAAAAAAAACAAAAAAACAAGAGCCTATATAAAATGAGTAACACAATTATTAGTCCCTTCAGACTCTATATCGCGAACTACGTGCTGGGGACATTCATTAGGTTATCTGAATAGCTTACGTGTACGTGTTATGAATGTTTTAACGTTTAATGGCAGCATCGGACCTAAATATTAATAAACAGTACCAGAAACTGGCAAATACTTTCTCACAAACATGTTTAAATTATTAAACAGATTCACTGCTGAGGACGCACATGTGATCTTGACACTGAACACTATGAGAATCGGCCGACGCACAGTGCTTTGCACGGCAGCCCCCGTATTGGGAGAATTTTCAGTACACAGTGCATGCATTTTTCGCACGCCAACCCTCGTATTAGGAGTATTTCCAATACACAGTGCATTGCGTGCTTCGTACGATAACCCCCTTATTGGGAGTATTTTCAATACACAGTGCATTGCGTGCTTAGCATGCCAACCACCGTATTGGGGGTATTTTCAATACACAGTGCATTGCGTGCTTAGCACGCCAACCCCCGTCTTGGGAATATTTTCAATACACAGTGAATTGCTTGCTTAGCACGCCAACCCCCGTATTAGGAGTATTTTACACAGTGCATTGCGTTCTTTGTACGCCAACTCCCGTTTTGGGAATATTTTCAATACACAGTGCATTGCGTGCTTAGCATGCCAACCATCGTATTGGGAGAATTTTCAATACACAGTGCATGCGTTTTTCGCACACCAACCCTCGTATTAGGAGTATTTCCAATACACAGTGCATTGCGTGCTTCGTACGATAACCCCCGTATTAGGAGTATTTTACACAGTGCATTGCGTTCTTCGTACGCCAACTCCCGTTTTGGGAATATTTTCAATACACAGTGCATTGCGTGCTTAGCATGCCAA
>JAGFPH010003007.1:131495-141702 GCA_018207615.1 Philaenus spumarius
TCCATTTGTTTAACCTTACATTCCTATAGGCTATTTCCATTTGTTTAGCATCACATTACATGTGCTATTTCCATTTGTTTAACCTTACATTCCTATATTCTATTTCCATTTTGTGCAACTAAATGTATCTGTTCAAATTTATTTAATTGAAATGCGTTATTTTATTTTATGTTTCACATAGTTTGTTAGTCTTTTTTGTTCTGTTATGCCTAGTATTTTAAATAATATTTCGGTATTCCTAGTATTTCTGCTGATTGGATGTAATAATTGGTCAGTATGTGTATGTTGAATTGTTTAAAAATCTTACTTCTTCATATCTTATGTTTATTTCTATTTGTTCAATATTATTTGTTACATTTATTATTATGGATTATGTTTCTTGTTTTATTTTATTAGCGATTTTCCATTGGAAAAATAAGCTATTGCAGTGGCCCTTATAGTAAGACCCAAGGTCGGGAGTTGCAAATGAACACCGATCATGGTCCCCAGAACACGTTTTGGGGTGTCATTAAAAATCATATATATATATATATATATATATGTATAATAAAGTACAATACCTTTTATTTTCCGTTAGTGAACCTCTTTGTTTAAAACTTGTTTACAGTTTTTGACGCGTTTCGAGATTTTATCTCATCATCAGAAAGTCCCTCTATACATGGAGGTCGTCAAAACGTTATATACATATACACAAACACATAACATACAACACATTTAAAAAACACAGTATGTAGATGCGCATCTTACGACTCCCGGATATCGACTGGTTGTGCGTTATCAAACAGAACGCGAAATAAAACTACAATACGCCGCGGGCATTCTGAATTGTTATCGCTGCGTCATACAGGGTGTTCGAATCAAAGTTCAGTTGGTAGTTTAATAATCAGTGTTCATTATTTGAGTTTAATATTTTAAAAGCCTTGTAGATTTCAATTTCTTCTACGGCGTTTATAAATTTGCCTTTACTACAAATGTTAATTGGTTTGAAGTTGCTGCCAAAGTCCGAGTAACTATGGTCTTCGTCGATTAAATAACGCGCATAGTTGGATTTATTACCCGAAATAGTCCTCTTTGGCTGGTGTTCTTTAAACCAAACCTTGAAAGCTCTTCCCGTTTGATCTATATAAAACTTGTCACAGCTACCACAAGTTTATTTATTGACACCTGTTTGGGTTTCCAACTGTTTAGGTTTTTTTGTTTTGAGTAATTTTTTTATGTTATTAATTAAAGGAAGGCGATGGTTCTATTGATTTTTTTGAAGGTGGAGGTAATTATGTTGGGAAGGATGCTGCCACATTCAGTTGAAACAAAGATAGATTTAGTTTTCTCTTTCAGTGGCCTTTTGGATTAATTTGATGTGTTTTGCGAGCAGTTTATCAATCATCGAGGCCTTGAATCCATTTCTTGCGGCAATATGTTTAATTATGTTAAGCTCATTCTGGTAATCTTGTGGTTCAAGAGGTATGGTGACTAGTCTACGGATCATGCTGTTAAAAGCTGACATTTTTTGAGATGGTGGGTGATGGGAATCAGAGTGTATGGTGGTATCAGTTGTGGTGGGCTTCCTATGAATATTGAATTTGAAAGATTCATGTTGATTTACTATTGTTAGATCCAAAAAATTAACGTTGTTGTCATTTTCAATTTCTAGTGTAATTTGAATCTTGGGGTATATCGAGCTTAGGTAGTTTTTTAAATTTTCAATTTGCCAGGACGTACCATCAAAAATTAGAAATGTATCATCCACATATAGAGTGTAATACATGATTTTTTTATGAAATTTATTAACATTTGACAACAAAAGTTCATTTTCGAAGTGATTCAAAAATATGTCTGCCGACATACCAGACAGTGGCGATCCCATGGCCAATCCATCCTTTTGTATATAGAAAACATCTTTAAATTTAAAATAGTTTTGTTTTAATAAAATTCGCAATAAGTTGATGATTTCTAGGATTTCGTTAGATGTCAATTGGTTAGTCTTGATGAGGAGATTGTTTACAATATCTATTGTTACAATTATAGATACATATATAGGTACATTTGTGTATAAATTTGTTATATCGAAAGACGCGAGTTTATAGTTAGGTTTGAGTTTTACAGTTGTTAATTTTTTTGACGAAATCGTGACTGCTATTGACGGTATGATCATTATCGAGAACTATGTTTTTTCGTAAGATATCGACCAATTTGTTTGCTGTCTTAAAACCTGGTGCAGTAGTGAAATTAATGAATGGTCTAATGGGGACTTCAAGTTTGTGGATTTTAGGTAAGCCAGTGAAAATAGGTGCTTGCGCGTTTATAGGGTTTAACGAGTTTCGTGTGATCGGATTGAATAAATGTGTGGAGTTATTAAGTGCGCTATTTAGAGACTTGACAAATTCTTTGGTGGGATCAGTTGATACGGTGTATAAACCGTTGTTATTAATGAACTCACTAACCTTTAAATCATATTGGTCCGAGTTAATAATGACTAAGGTGTTTCCTTTGTCTGCTTTAGTGACCTGTGCATTGTTATCGGCCAATTTGCATTTTATTTGTTTAATTAATTGTAACTCAGCCAAAGGTTTACGATGTGGGTTAAAGTTTCTACTATTATGACCCAAAACTTTAAGACATTTGTTGAGCTTATCTTGTATTAGTACACGTGTTTCGTTCTGTAGCTTATGATCATACAATGTTTTTATTGCAGCTTCCGTATGAATTATTTCCTGTGCTATTTGATTTTTACCTATGGACGGCAAATTGTATTTTAAGCCCTTATTAAGAATGTTCAATTCACACTTATTAAAGTCAATAGATATTAGGTTGGAAACGTTTATAGAACTGATGTTTGCATTGCATTTTATCTAAACGACGTTGTTTGCTTAGGAGACATTGAAACTTACTGCTATGTTTGTTATAAGTATCATGCAAAGTAATGTAGGAGGAGATGGGTGAAAAATCTTTAGCCAATGACAAACGGTTTTTAGAACGGACGCGGAGACAGGAGTGGGATGAAAATGTGAAAATCGAGGTCTTCCTCAAGACAGCGGTGGAGGATTAACACCTAAAAGCTCATCAACATAACCAATTACATTTTACCTCAAAATACTAAAATTTTAAATCAATCATCAAGTCAAATAACTAATCAAGAAAAGTCAATCATCGAGTCGAACTCATCAAGTTAAAATCAGTCGTCAATTTCAAAAGTCCATGCAGGAACCAATGGATAAATAGTGTTCAATTAATGTGCGAATATAAATAAAATAATTTCAATAAAGTGTTAGATAAAATAATTAATCAAAAAATTAGAATCAGTTCAAAAGTGAGTGAAAGGGGAAATGAAAAATATGTCGTGTCGTGTAAGTAAATTAAAATTTTTATTTATGTTGAGACAGATCTCGAGGTTGAGCTAATAATAGAAACGAAATCATATCCAGATAGTTAAAATAAAATCATATACAGATAGTAAATTCAATAACGTATATGTAATAAAATAATCCATAATTTAAGAGCAACACTAACTAAGCAATTTGTTTGGGTCTTCTTTATAGAGAATTAGCTGCCAAGGATTTAAAAAATACCTAATAAGCAATTGCAAGGATATTAGGGTTCAATTTAAAAGGTCAGAAACCGCTTTGTTAAGGGTTTAAAACAAAGAATTATTTTAACTTAATTAACAGACTTTTAATTTCAAATATTTTATACTATATTTTGTTTAGCCAATTTTAATAAAAAATAAGTTTTATATATTAAATATTAAGGAGACTGAATAGAAATTAATTAGTACAGTTTCCCTTAACAACATTAAATATAATAACTATCAAAATATTATGGTAAAGTTAGTTTAGTAGATTCAGTAACTTGTCATAAGTAAAATTTAGAGAAGGATACGAAATAAATAAATTAAACATTAAGAAATGGTAGATTAAATTATTTGTACGTTTCTTAAGAACAAGTATCGTGTTAATTTTACTCAACCTTCGTTCAATAAATTCAATACAAATTCTACATGTTATTAATTTAGAAAAAAATTGTAGCTGTCAAATTAATCATATGTCATGTACAATCTTTTATTATCAATTATACATTTAATACAAACTATTAACGTCTCTGAAGTTATTTCAACCAATTAGTTGTGAGTCAGACCTCTCAAGCCAAGCAAAAATTGATTCGTAAGTCGGATCTGGTGGAGCCCCCCCAAATAAGACAAACCGTACATGGTTTAAAAACATATAAACCTCATAAAGGTAAACAGAAAAGTAATAAACCTTACATGGTGAAAACACACCGAAATATAATAAATAATATCCATACAAATTGTTGTATTCCATGATTTAAACTATCTCATACGGCAGAAGAACCCAACTTACAAAAAATGTGATAAACACTTTATCAAATAAAAATTATTTAAAATGGCAAATCTTAAGTTTCAAAAATAATATATTTTAAGTGTAAAGGAAGAACTTATGTGGACAGCTACTGCAATTAATAAAATAATTCGACCAAGCAGCTGAACCGCTGACGTAATTTACGCAAATTTCCAAAATTAAATTTATATATTTTTGGGTTTCAACAATCAACTTGGGAAATTGGTCTACTCAAGAAGGCGCTGAATAGAAGTCTGTGTACGAAATCTATTCATATAAAATTAAAATACCATTCACTGACTCACTCATCACGAAATCTTATAAACCACCGAACGGATTGGAATGAAATTTGGTATGTATCTTCCTCTAGGGACATAAGTGTTCACTAAAAAAGGGTTTTAAAAAATTGGAAATTTTAGGGGGATTTGGGGGTAAAAATGACTAAATCACGATTTCTCCAAAATTACCGAAAAGATTGGAATGAAATTTGGTAGGTAGCTTCCTCTAGGGCGCTAGGAGCTTACTAAGAAAGGTTTTTAAAAAATTCAAAATTTTAGGGGATTGGGGGGGGACAAAGTTACTAAAAATTCTCATAATATATACATAGTTTAATATGTTTATTGATTTTTTTTTTTTTTTTTGTTAATATACATTTAACTTTGATTTATCTATACGTGCAATGCCAGGTCGGGCCAGCTAGTACTCGTATATTAGTAGAATTTGTGTGTACCTAAGCCTACAGAATTCGTTCCAATCGCAGCGGAAAATCCAACTTGTGCACCGAATCGGCCGTTAGAGAACACATATATACATATAACAATTTTTTTAATAACAACCCAAAACGTGTTCTGGGGACCATGATCGGTGCTCATTTAGTACTCCCGACCATAGTTCATACCATAAAGGTCACTGCAATAGCTCATCTTTCCTGTAGAAATTTGTTAATAACTACTAATTAGCCTATAAATAAATATTAAAATAGAGACCTTTGAACTAAATTTAAAAAATTGTATTTTATATTTCCTTTGTAAGTCTGGTTAAAATTAGAAACCTTTTTCGGAATAACATTACCCTTATAAAATATCACTTCGTCTGTAAAAATAACGTAGTTGGTCGGTAAATTTATTTACAAAAATAAAATCGAAAAAAAAAACATTATTAGTCTCTTGTACTTTTTACTTTCTCTTTCTTGTACGTAGTATATGGAGAATGTATTGTTTTCGTCCAAATTTTCGAATTTGAATTTTTAGTGGAATTATCTTTTTTAGTGCTCCTTGAACCAAAAAAATTTTTTTAGTGGAATTATCTGTGTTGGTGCTATCTAAATACAAAAATATTTTTAGTGGAATTATTATTTTTTTTTTTTTTTGTGCTTCCTGAACCCAAAAAGTGTTCTTTTTTTAAGATGTCTGTCAGTGTGTCTTTGTGTCTTTTAGGATGTGTACAGAGCTGGAGACCATACCAACGGTCCGATTTTGATGAAATTTGGTATGTACGTGTAGTTCTGGAATATCTCCAGGTGGTGTTTTCACTTTTTTCAAATTTTTGATTTTTAAGGGGTTTTAACCTAACGCAAAACACCGCAAAACACCGCATCTTTCTAAAAATTCTCGTTTAGGTAATAATAATACTACCCGATTTTTGGGGTTTTTTGGACAAAAAGGGGGTTGTTTTTACAAAAATGTTCAAACCCTTTTTTCGTGCAACTATATAATTGACATGTTTGGTGCAAATTTGTTCGAAATCGATCGAATAGTTTTAATAATAATAATAATATTATTATATTATAATGTAATATGGATGTGCGTTACATGCGTGTAATATTTTCCATGGTATGTCCTACTTTTGCAATTCTAACACCTCCTAAGCTACTCTTGGAAAGGTATAAAGTTTCAACTGGGAGAAAGTATGTGGCAGTTATCTGGTACCGTTTATTTTGTAATGTTAATGGTTTTCAAGATATGAAACACTAAACATGTGTAACGGCTGCCAATTTCAAAATTATAAAGATAAATTCTTTGGTTTGGTATACTTGTAAATCGTAACATAAAATTTTATACCAATATGAACTCAATATATTATCTGTTTCTAGAGTTACAGAGATTTTTTTTTTAAACACAAAATGGCGGGTTGCCACTGAACTAAGCAGAATTTGAAAACAAGTTACTGAACATTTTTGGAGTATACAATCCGATGCTAAGGGCTTTTGTGACGCCCTCTACATACCATTATACTTGAATACAATTAATTATGTAATATTATTAAAACATTTAATATACAACAGAATACTTACGTGTCATTAGGTTTCCTTTCTCCTTCTACAAGTTCAGAAGGCGAACACGTTGTACAAACAAGTATTGCGGCAAGTACAACAAGTACTAAACCCTGGAACTGCATTTTCCTTAACACAGACTGCATATTGTTTGCTGCGTACTTTATAATCTTCGTTTAATTATTACGATCTCTTTTAAAGCTGTATGCCAATATAGATTTGTAACGCATGATGTCCTGTATTCAATTAGTCATTGTTTCGCTATCGACTTTATGGTCATTTTCACAATAACACTGTCGCGATGTATTATTAATGTACTGATAAAAAATCTGAACATAATTTATTTGTAGAAAATTTTTGTTTTTTTATTTTTTCGTATTAGAAAACAATTGTAATTTTAGCGAATTTATTGATTGTTGGAAGGTAAAAATCACAGAAGAAATTACTAATTAAATATGTTTATATGTTATACGGAGATGTACGAATGTTTCCGAATTTGTACGAATACTCTTCTTTAAATTTGTATAAACGAATTTATTGATGGCAAAAGGTTGTTCTTATATACAGTTTATAACCTCGAAGCAGATCTTATAACGTATTATAGAATACATTAGTTCTATAACTCGTATTTAAAACAAAACAAATTCACAAGAAATTATGATTGTCGTTGTAAACATAACCCCAAAGTATAATCTACGCTGGGTTTTGTTTAAGTATTACAGATGATGAATCAAATCAGCTGTTACATCATATGTTACTCTCGTACGTATGTACACTCGCTTTTATAAAGGCTAGTAGTATCATTGTATTTGGGATAACCTAATAGAACTCCGATCCAATGCTATATTTCATTCCACTGGAAATTCGACGATAGTGGCGCTATCTATTGGGGAAACGACGGAAGCTGTTGAAGCACCAGTGCTACCAATGATTTCTCCCTAACGCTACCTCGCGGCGCGATCATATACTATTTTCCCGACAACGTTTTTTTCGGCACACAGCCCCCGTATGAATGCAGGATCTATTTTATTATTCATGATCTATGGTAGCACTGAGTGTATACATCGATGTCTCTGTCCAAGACACTCGGTTGTAACACTTGTGTCAGTGTCGAAGTGTCCGTCGTGTGTACAGGTCATATCAGAGTGTCTCTTCGAGTGTATCAAGTTTCAAGCAAGCAGAAACTTGTGGCTAGAGCCAAGGGTGAAAACATGACTCGTTTGCGGTCAAATAAAGAAACCAAATCATTAATTTTACAATATGTTTAGGGACTACCAGAACTCTGGAATGTTACCAATTATGATTATAAAAACAGTTTAAAAAGAACAGCTACTTTGGAAAATTTGGCTGTGGAATTTAAAAACAATGATTCAAAAGTACACAGAATATACAATATAAGAACAAGGTAAAATCTACATCCTATATAATATATTTTTAAAAAATGGGAAAAAAAACATATTTTAAACATGCTTTCCTATCCATGAATAACACAAGTAGACTCGAAATAAAAAATAACCCACAGATAAAATTAATTCTTCCTCAGCGAATCTAATATTGTAATGAGACTTGTTAGCTTGCGATCTTTTTACTTTTCACAAAATAAACTCACCCAAAAAGCATGGGGACTCTTGTGAAGCTCCGAAAACATCACGCCCCATGCTTTTTGGGTGTGTTTATTTTGTGAAAAGTAAAAAGATTGCAAGCTATCAAGTCTCATTACAATATCAGATTCGCTGAGGCAGAATTAATTTTATCTGTGGGTTATTTTTATTTTTTAGTTCGAGTCTATTTATGTTATTCATGGATAGGAAAACATGTTTAATTTTTGTCCATTTATTTTATTTTTTACTTTTTTAGTTATAGTCATAAATTGCAATTTTCCGAAAATGTTGGTCCTCAGAGTCCCCCCCCCCCCTATCTGAGGGTAATTTTTTTGGTTAATATACCTATATCAGAACGCAGTCGTAACGTGATGTGCTACACGGAGCAGCCCAAGGCGACCGTGCACCGGTCCACGCACTGGTCCACCCACCGTTTGAACAGTAGTGCGTTAAAGAAAGTAATGTAAAAAGGTAAAAGTTGTTTGTTTGTAGGGGGTAATCTCTGGAACTACTGAACCGATTGAAAAAATAGTTTTACTAATAAAAAGCTACACTATAACTGAGCTATATTGGCTATAATTCATTTTGATAAAAATATTTTTAATTTCAAAATTTGTAAATTTAGTAAGAAAAAAATCTTAGGTTAGGATTAGACTGAAGAATCAACACATATTTCTTGAATGTATTTACATAGCAACCAATTTAATAAAATAACAGATAAAACAGCTGTTTGCTCTAATACTTCATTAACAACTGATTTCAAATTTTTAAGCAATTATTTGTATTTCTAACTTTTAGGTTAGGGTTTTATTAAAGTGTTGACCTAAGCCTTGCTGGTTCTTTAAATTTTTATTATAAAATATACGAAATAATTTGATTTGAACGTTCAAAAATATTTACCATCTTAGCTTTGGGATTATTATTAATCCTACACCTTTATTATAAAGAAAACATAAAATGATTATGTGTATAGAATGTTCCAATGGGGTTGGCGTTCGGAGCACGCAAGGGTTTCCCCTAGTAATGAATGTAAGAAAAATTAAAGCCCAAATAAAAAATTTAAAAAAATGTATCATAAGCGCCCAATTATTGTCTTCTTTCTATCAATCTTTTAACCAAAATTTTCTATTTTTACGTCGTCGTTTTACTTTCTCACTATACTATAGTATAGAGAAAGTATAGTGATCGCTAAAAAAATCGATGTTGAGATTTTTGTAGAAATATCCGTTTTGGGACTCCCTGATTCCAAAAAAGTGTTTTTTACAAAATGTATGTCTGTCTGTATACTGTATGTATAAAAAGCTAGAGCGAAAACTATTCGATCGATTTCAAACAAATGTGCACCAGACATGTCAAGTAGGGACAGTATCGATGCACAAAAAACGATTTTGAAAAAGAACCCTCTTTTTGGCAAAAAAAACCCAAAAAATCAGTTATTATTCTTTTTATAAAAAAACGGCTATAACGATTTTGATAAAATTTTGCTTATCTGTAGCCTTCAATGTACCCTACCATATGCAAAAATCCACATCTTTCTAAAAATTCTCGTTTAGCTAATAATAGTAATAATAAAAACTGATATTGGGGTTTTTTTGGCCATAAAGGGGGTTGTTTTTCAAACATTTTCAAAACCTTTTTCGTGCATCTATACAGGCCGAATTTACGTGTTTTGTGCAAATTTGTTCGAAATCGATCGAATAGTTTTCTCTCTAGATAATAATAATAATATGTATTAGTTAATCTCCTACTTTAATAAATCACCTCTCCTACACCACCCACAATTATGAAGTCACAGTGAATCTGTTTAATAGTTTAAATATGTTTGTGAGAAAGTATGTGCCAATTCCTGGTACAGTTTATTTTAATTAAAATGCACGTTACTACGACTGCCATAGCACGACGTTTGTCCATAGTGTTTTAAATAAATACATATTGAGCTTGACTTGTGAGAAGATATACTTGATAGAATAAACTTAGAACAC
>JAGFPH010003007.1:142463-167815 GCA_018207615.1 Philaenus spumarius
AAAATTTCGAATTTTTTTAAACCCTTTCTTAGTGAGCGCCTATGACCCTAGAGGAAGCTACATACCAAAGTGCATTCCAATCTGTTAGGTAGTTTTGAAGAAATCGTGATTTAATAACTTTGATCCCCCAAACCCTCCTAAAATTTCGAATTTTTTGAAACCCTTTCTTAGCGAGCGCCTATGGCCCTAGAGGAAGCTACATACCGAATTGCATTCCAATCTGTTCGGTAGTTTTGAAGAAATCGTAATTTAATAACTTTGATCCCCCCAAACACCCCCTAAAATTTAGAATTTTTTCAAACCCTTTCTTAGTGAGCACCTACGTTCCTAGAGGAAGCTACATACCAAATTTCATTTCAATCCGTTCGGTAGTTTTTGAGAAATCGTGATGAGTGAATCAGTGAGTGAGTGAGTGGTATTTCGCTTATATATATATAGATAGATATAGAGATAAACAGCATATGTTAATTGCTGTTTGACATTGGTAAATATACACTATACAGTTATTTGTAAATTTTTATATTTCAAATGTAGCTATAATTGTACATACAACCTTCAAATGTATTTAACTTTAATCGAAATTACAAATAAGGTAATGTTATACATGTTGACTCGATGAATAATATACATTTACGCTCTGTATCCATACACTACGAAGTCATAATCCAGAGATTTGCTTCTTTCGGATGTAATCTTGAAGCTGATCCGCTTACCTCCTACACCTCCTTCAACATTGGTAATTTCACCAGGTGTCTTCTTGTTCACCACCATAACCATGGTAATGGTTCCGTTTAGTGGGAGGCCCTCAGGGTACTTTACGTCTATTGACACCTTTTGCAACATTTTGCTTTTTACACAAATGTTTTCCGAAACGAGCAATCTGGAAAAACAAATATTTCAAAATTGATACATTTTGTACAGTTGTATTTATGTTTTATTGCAGTAATTATAATTTATTTATATACAATGGTTAAATAATCACAATCAAATTTGTCAATTATTTATAACGTTTATTAAAAACTATTTATTTTGTTCTTTAAAACTACAATTGGTCACGTAATTTTCAATAAACTAATACATATTTTCATTACTTTTTTTATTACATGTTTTTCGCGTCCAAAAAATTTTGTGGGCGATGAATCGGAAAAGATCTACGTACAAGACCTATTAAGGGTCTGCTCCAGTAAAGGAGAAAGCAACCGGAAACACAAGTTCTTCCCGCTATAGTCGTATCTAAACAGTGCAATTTCTTGCGGCTGAGCGCTTTGACATTGCCTCATTTCAAACCATTTTGTAAATCCATCTTTTGTAATTGAGTGCTGAAAAAAAACTGAATATCTATATATATAAAAGTGAAATACCACTCACTCACTCACTCACTGAACCACTCATCACGATTAAATCTTAAATTAAATCAAATTATTGAGAAATTTTCTCAAAAACTTCCGAACGGATTGAAATGATATTTGGTACGTAGCTTTCTCTAGGGTTATGGGTGCTTACTAAGAAAGAGTTTGAAAAAATTCGAAATTTTAGGAGGGTTTTGGGGGGATCAAAGTTATTAAAACAAGATTTCTTTAAAACTACCGAACGGATTAGAATGAAATTTGGTATGAAGCTTCCTCTAGTACCATAAGTGTTCATTAAAAAAGGGTTTTAAAAATTGGAAATTTTAGGGGGTTTGGGGGGTAAAATTTACTAAATCACGATTTCTCCCAAATTACCGAACAAATTGGAATGAAATTTGGTATGTAGCTTCCTCTAGGGCCATAGGTGCTTACTAAGAAAGGGTTTCAAAAAATTCGAAATTTTAGGGGGGTTTGGAAGGATCAAAGTTATTAAATAACGATTTCTTCAAAACTACCGAACGGATTGGAATGAAATTTGGTAGGTAGCTTCCTCTAGGGCCATAGGTGCTCACTAAGAAAGGGTATGAAATTTTCGAAATTTTAGGAGGGGTTTGGGGGGATCAAAGTTACTAAAATCATAATTTCAGATCTTTTATTATTATGACAATAGTGCTTTTATTATTTAAGATCTATATTTATAAAAGCCAAATACCACTCACTGACTGAACACTTAAAAAGAATACAATTACGTTAAAAAGACTGAAAATACCAACCACCACAGGCAACGCCGTACGGGTCAGCTAGTTCTTTATAAAATTTCGGATCCGGCTTGCAAATTACTTTTCATTGTTAATTTTTTATTGTGTTTTTAGTGTGAAAAAAAATCAAACTTTGTACTTACAAAATGTCAATTGCATAACAAAAGAAAAGCATTTAAAAAAATCTAAAATGCAAAACTGATGCGTATTGTAATTGTGCTTAAAATGAGACCTTGCAAACAATTGAATGATAAAAAATAAACGAAATAAATGGTTTTAAATTTTACATTGTTCTTATGGGATACAAATCAAAGATGGCCGCCACTACAGCAGACCCTTAAGGAAATTAAATTAGAGAAAGAACTCATGCGACTATTGCAGTATAGAAATTCTTTCAACGGAGCTTTACCAAACCTGGAGTGATGAATATTCACCTCGGCCCAATAGAGTTTCTTTTCTCTTCAAAATCTTATGAAGGTAAGACTTAGATATTTTCAATGTTATCATTACTGAGTGCTTATTTCAAGGTTAATTGACAAATGTATAGAACTTTCGTGCTATAACTTAGCCATAATCCAGAAAACATATGACAATGAGCTAAATGTTTTAACAATGAGATTTTTGACGAATAGTGTTTATTACCTCCCTTGTTTAGTACTCGTTTCATTAAAATGTAATTTATCAACAAAATACATTATAATGTTACAGAAACGTATTTATAACGGAACCCGTACTAAATATTTGTGTTGTCCTCAACAGATCCACTCGACCACTGAAGAAAAATATAAAGATTTGCAGGAGCTCGGTAGGTTTTGTGACGAAAAGGCGAAGCAGAAATTTGGTAAATCAAAGGCTTGAAGAATCCAAAAACGAAAACCAAACAAAGATAGTATTAAAATAATTCGACCACGCAGCTGAACCGCTGACGTGAGTTGAGCAAATTTCCAAAATTAAGTTTATAGGAATATGTTTTAGGGTTTCAACCAACAATTTGGGAAATACGACGGTGATGAAGAGCTGCAAAATGGTTCGAACGACAATCAGCATATTGAGAGTATCTTCAACACACAAAGCAATGCGTGCATCGCACGCCAACCCCCGTATTGGGAGTATCTTCAATGCACAATGCATTGCGTGCTTCGCACGCCAACCCCACGGTAACATCCTCCACACGGCTTTGAACAGGGTACTTTTACGGTATTTACGTTTTGATCGATTTTGGGTTAACCAAACGAGCTATAAGGTCACGTAAAATGTGCAGAATAACATCCTACATTTATATTTGTGGAAAAAAAACATTTATTCTCGTAGGAAAAATCTCAAAAAATAGTTACTTCCGGTCAAAAAACGTGTCTCCGGTTGTTGGATTTTTTTGGCTAACGAGCGACGTAGACAACCAACATGTGTACCAAATTTGGACCAAATCGGTCTTAAAATGCGGCCGCTAGAGTGTGAACACATATATACATAGTTATATATGATTTTATGACACCCCTAAACGTGTTCTGGGGACCATGATCGAAGCTCATTTGCTACTCCCGACCTTCGGTCTTACCATAAGGGCCACAGCAATAGCTCATTTTTCCTATGGAAATTCGCTAATAATGCAGACAGTAGTAAAGGCAAAGAGGCCCTACACAATGGTTGTATCTCCTGATCAAAGTTTTGAAAACAATTTTAGGCTATTAAAGTGTTAGAACAAAAAAGTTATGTCAATCTTTTAAAACATGCTTTTCAAATAAGAATTCGTTTTACATTAAAGTCTCAAGGATTAAAGTCTTCTTTAGTTTTTATTTTCCAAAATGTACAAGCCCCTTCTTCCCCCGGATAAGAGGGGATTAGACCGTTTTACCCCTGTAAATAGTGCACTTTGGTATTCTGTGTGTATCTTAAAGAATATACATTTTAGGAATTTGAAAGTTATTTAAAAGTACTACTAGTGATTCGTGTGATTGTATTTTACCTGAACGTAATATTTTTGGTGTCATAGATGACATACTAAGTGCTGGTAAAATTTAAAATCTCCCTGCTGAAAACTTCGGTTTCATGGGGTTAGCCCGTTTTCCCCTTGGACCCTTCGTATGTATTAATTTAAATTTCCTTGTGAGATTGCAAATGTGTACAAATAGTTTCATAAAAAAATAACATAAACCATTATTGCATCTGCGGTTGTAAAGAGAGTAGTTACTATGATACACATACCGGCACGAATGCTGGCACGTGAGCAAACCGCTACTAACCTGACTAAAAACATCAATCAACCGGTACATCTCTGTTTAACGCGTTCACTGCTAAGGACGAACATGTGATCTTGACGCTGAACACTATGAGAAGCGGCCGACGCACAGTGCATAGAGTGCTTCGCACGCCAACCCCCATATTAGAAGAATTTTCAATGCAGAGAGTAATGCGTGCTTCGCACGCCAACTCCCTTAGTGGGAGTGATTTCAATACACAGTGCATTGCGTGCTTCGCACTCCAACCTCCGTAATGGGAAAATGTTTAATTCACAGAGCATTGCGTGCTTCGCACGCCGATTTTAAGCCCATGTGCTGTGGATGCACATGTGCTTCCGCTTTAAAATATTAGCGATTATTACATAGAAAGGTTAAAAAATAAAATGTAAAATAATTTCTACTAATTTCGGCTGTAAATATGAAAAATTAAAGGTCAGCTCCTGGCATATCAAATACGAAATTTGCGTAGCAGTGAACGTGTTAAGGGTGAGGTAAACATCCACTAGTTCGTTTGAAGGATGAGTCACATTAGAAAGCGGTGTGGGAAAATGTGTTTTTTCTCCACTTACGCCCTTTCCGCACTCCCCCGCGAGGCGAGGCGAGGCGAAGTGTCAGGATTCACGCCGACATCTTTACTGTCAGAAGAATAATTTCCCTACAGCTACTTAACAAAGTGCGTTTTTGCACACTCAGTGGGCAAACTGAACTACATGTGTTCAGCGTCAGGTAATTATACCTCTATGTTTTACTTTTATCGCACGGCCGTGAGTGTAAAAATATTGTTTAAACTAAGTTGCAAAGGAAATCAGCTGATGTAGATTATGTTTAAAAATGTTGATTGTTGTGCTTTTAGCTGTGCTGCTCTTGGTGGCACACGTGTGAACTAGATGGTACTCAAGGCCGTAGCCAAGGGGGTGTTTTAGGGGGTTAAAACTCCCCCCGAAATCCTGAAATTTAGTAGTACAAATTAATACTAGGTTTAAAAAGTGCAAATTAAATTATAAAATAGACAACACAACAGAGGATCCAACAACATACTGTATTTTACATCATTGTGCATTGCATGCATACTGATATTTAGATTTACATGATTAAACTACAACGTACAATACACATGGATGCGGTAGGTTACAGCCTTACTCTCTTGTGAGCTTGATCTGATCTATTGAATAAGAAAACTATGAAGGTTCAACAAAAATACTTTACTCTTACAAAACACGCAATGCATTGCGTATTGAAAATACTCCCAATACGGGGGTTGGTGTGCGAAGCACTGTTCATCGGCCGCTTCTTATAGTGTTCAGTGTCAAGCTCACATGTGCGTCCTTAGCAGTGAACGTGTTAAAAGGGTTTAGATTTAAAACCACGATCCTGACCAGAACCCCCCACCCCCAAAAAAAATGTATCCTGGCTACTGCCTTGATGGTACTGTTAACACGTTTGGTAAAACAGCTGTAGGAAAAACATTGTGTGTTTACGGGTGCAACGTTTACTCAGTCACCCTCAATGAAATGCAACACCTTCGGCTGCGCCTCAGGCGTCAAATGTTTATTTCTTGCCGCAAACTCATATTTGCACCCTTGATACACATATATTTATTAATACTTAACTTTACAATATGACCACAATGAAAAAAATACTCAAACCCTTGATCAGCTGTTTATTATAAATATCACGTATTTATAATTAACTAATAATAATCAGCTGATAGTTGTTTAACAAATGACTATAAAACTCACCACAACGGTTTGAAAGCATACGTTTTATTATTACGTATTATTTAATAAGGTACGTCTAAAGCAGTTAAGTGGCTCGTTTAACACTTTGAGGTTTATGCTTAAACAACATTTTGCTTGGGAGTTTTGTGCTTAAAATTTATAAATAGGTATCCGCAAGTTAAGTGTTAAATTTCGAGAAACTGATCAAAATAAAGAGAAAATCAAGAATAAAATGTTTTTTTCTAACAACGCTTCGTTTTAAATATATTCGAAATGTTGTTCCTTTTACAAAATAATGTAACCGATTGAGAGCTGTTTGACCGATGGAGTTCAATCTTGGCTTTAAGTTTAACTTAAAACTGATCTATTTTAAATAATTCGACCACGCAGCTCAACCGCTGACGTGAGTTGAGCAAATTTCCAAAATTAAGTTTATACGCCTATGTTTTAGGGTTTCAACCAACAATTCGGGAAATAGGTCTATTCACGACGGTGCTGAATAGCTGCAAAATGGTTCGCACGCCATTCCGCATATTGGGTGTATCTTCAATACACAGTGCATTACGTGCTTCGCACGCCAACCCCTGTATTGGAAGTATCTTCAACACAAAAAAGCATTGCGTGCTTCGCACGCCAACCCCACGGTAGAATCCGCCACACGGCTTTGAACCGGGTACTTTTACGGTATTTTACGTTTTGATCGATTTTGGGGGAATCAAGCGAGCTATAAGGTCTCGTAAAAAAACAAAATGTACAGAATAACATCCCATTATGTTTATAGAAAAAAATATATTTATATTTCTAGAAAAAACTCAAAAACAAATTCATTCTCGTTAGGAAAAATTTCAAAAAATAATTACTTCCGGTCACAAAACGTCCTTCCGGTTGTTGGATTTTGTTTGCGCTAACGAACTCGTAAAGCGACGTAGACAAACAGCATGTGTACCAAATTTGAACCAAATCGGACATAAAATGCGGCAGCTAGAGTACGAACACATTTATACATATATATATATACACATATATGTAGGGATATATACATATGATTTTTAATGACACCCCAAAACGTGTTGTGGGGACCATGATTTGTGCTCATTTGCTACTCCCGACCTTGAGTCTTACCATAAGGGCCACTGCAATAGCTCATTTTTCCTATGGAAATTCGTTAATAAACGATTATACCCAATTATGCGTTATAAAAATGGCCGATGTTAGAAAATTTAAAACCTGAATCATGAAAAAAAAATGTTTAAGCAAAAAATCTAAAGACATTTATTCTATAGTCCTATTTAATTCCCTGTCGGATGTTGTAACTGCCAAAACAATCAAATAAAAAATAATAGTTAAGTTATTAGACCGGGATATGAAGGGGGTTGAGTATACATGGAAAGCCTGACGCAATTTTATTTCTGATTATTGTTATAGGCACTATAGTGATCATAAAAAGCCATGTTGTCGCCCCCCAGCGTGGTCGAAATCGCCGGAGGGAGGGGGGAATATGGTGGGGGCGCTGTTTATTAAAACGCTTATAACTTGAGAACCGTTCAAGATAGAACATTGAAAAACGCGACAATATACTCCATAAAATATGAGCTTTAAAAAAGGACATTACGTTTATAGTCGTATAGTTGTTGGTTTATGAGTAAAGAGCATTTTTATTGGTAAATGAACAAAAATGGTGATTCAAATAAGAAAATCACTAAATAGGTCAAATATAGACATTTAAGTTATTAAAAGTGCTTCAATAAATTTGAGAAAGCATGTTGAACAGTTAATGCTACTGTAGAGATGTTTTATACGTAGCACTAATATATACAAGTGCTCCGCGCGCGCCACCGGCGACGAAAACCCCCACATTTTATACCTTGTTCTAGTTTTTTCTAATGTTTAATATGAAGGACTGGTTTGACAAAAAATCATTTAATCCTTTTTTAAAGAACAGTAAATTTACCACAATTTAAAATGAAAATCATCTTCCTGAGGATAATACTGATCGAGTTGCAGCCATTCAAATGTCAAGCAAAGTTTCAAAATTTTCAAAAATTGTTAGTTTCTAGATAGCATTTGTGTTTTTTCACCGTGAAACAAGGGGTTTTCAGTAAAACTGATATAGTCCAATCAAATTAGCTCTGGAATAGCTTCATTTCAGAAAAAAATGGAAAGAGCTCTGAATCGAGCTGAAAATGTTTTTAACCGGCTCAGGACCAACCCCTCTACAATTCCTACAGTCGATTAGGGGTGAGCGATAGTAAGGGTTGAAATGGCAGGGGTGAAAAGTGGTAACTTTTTTAATTGACCCCAAAAAAATATTTCTTAGTGCCAAACTGTAGAATATTAAAAAATAAGAAACTTTCAAATTTGAATTTTTTTGACATAACCTCAAAATCTGGAGATAAATGGATATACGAAATTATTTTTTTCTCGGTCAAAAATACTTTAATTTAAAAACTTTTTGGAGAAAGTGTGTCTTGCAATGACACAAATAAGCTAAATTTTTTTCGTAAAAAAAAATAATTTAAGTTGGCAATTTTAAAGTTTTTTGAAAAATATGAGGTCAAATTCAAAAAAATCGGTGAAGCAGGGTTTTTATTGTAAAAAGTTGATTTTGGACTCATTCTCTTCGTCGTTTTATCAACTTTATGGAAAAAAATTGAACATATTTTTATTCGAATTTTAAAACATCAAAAATAGGAAAAAACTAAAATCTTAGATTTTGCAAAAACTTAAAATTTCGTATACAGTGTCCAATTATATTTATCGATAAATATGTTATAAGTTTTTCATAATATTGATATTATTGACAAAATAGTAGAGTCAGAATTATTTTTTTGGCTTTTTCAACAAAAATCATAATTTTATTTTAAAAAATTCAATACGGCCAAGGTTTTAGAAATTCAGAGGAGAAAATTCCCCAAAAGTAACCCTTAATAGTTGAACTTATATAAATAGTATAAATAATAATGCCAACCATCGGATAGTTTGGAAAAAAGATAATATGGTAGGCCTACTCACAGAAAATGCAATAACAAAATTCAAGCATATTTTATTTTACAATGTACATACATTTTACAATGTATTTATCGTATAGGTCTATTTGTCCTAATCTACATGTTAAAATTTATTAATCCTAAATTAAGGTCTAATAATATAGTTTTTGTAATAAAATAATATTATAAGTCATAGTAATGAAATGAGAAGTCAAAAGACAAGTCCAAGACAATTTCAAGTATAATTGACAAAAGTGCATTGGAAATTTCATTAACTGATTTAACATGGGCCTATTCAAAATACGCAGATCCAAAGAAATTCAAAGGTTGGAATTGTTTTATGGAAGAATATCATACAAATTCAGAGTAGGTACGTTACATCTAAAGTCAATCCGCTACCTTTCGTAAATAACCCACCAAGTAATTATGATACAATATTCACAGTTTTGATCGAAGCAGCAACTCGTATCAAAAATCAGAAACAAAACTACTGTTTTGTTACATTTGACCAGCCTTTATATATAAAAGCTCGTGAAATTTTGGCATGTGTTGATCCACAAAAAGATTAATATAATTTGGGTTCTGTTATCGTTAGACTTGGAGGTTTTCATACTATAATTACGTTTCTTGGATCAATCGGTTTTATTATGGATGGAAGTGGGCGGAAGGAAGTTTTTTGTCAATTATATGCTGAGAATTCTGTTGACAAAGCCCTAACTGGTCATGCTTATTCTAGAGCAGTCAGATGTCATTCTCTCATTCAATTAGCCTTATCGAATATATTTTTTTCTTCGATGGAACTGAGCGAGGTGGAAGTAAATCAAATGGAAGATCTTGTATCAAAAATAGGCGAAGATAGTTTTGATACTGTTATGAAATGTCAAGAAATCTTTGAAATTTCTTGAATTGCTTGAATTCATTCAAGAATAACGGGCCCACATCTGCACTTTGGGTTCAGTATTTTCACATGATTACTGTAGTATAAAAAAATTCATAAAAGCAGAAAGATCAGGGAATTTTAATTTACATCTGAAGTGTATAGAACAGATGCTTCCGTATTTTCATGTTAGTGGTCACTTTTTATACGCAAAATCTGCTCATTTTTACCTTCAAGACATGTTAAAACTAGAAAAAAAATGTCCTGTTAATGAATCCCACGACTTCAACAACAAAGGTTATTTTACAATCAGGCGTTCGGATAAGTTTTGGTCTGGAATTTGGTCAGATATGACTATAGAACAGGTATTAATGAGAGCAATGAAAACTCAAGGGGGTCTTACTCATGGCCGTGGAATCACTGAAGCTGTTTTGTCGATATAGATACTTTCAATGGTTGTACTTATTGACGTTTGCAATGAAATGGAGAATTTTTGTAATGTTTCTTATTCAACTTCAGAACAACTACATGTAGATTCTAGAGTTTCTAGAGTATTTAGAGATGCAAATGACTTGAAGAAACTGTTAGATTTTTTCTTTCAAATGTATAATCCATTTCTAGTTACAGAAACCATTTCGTCAATGATTTCTGGAGTTATTGGAGGACCAACAACGATTAATTGTCATAAGGCTTATGAAATCGGTCTAAATTTCGTTAGGTCAATAACAGGCAAGAGTTTTGAGACACTAAAATTTGAGAGAAAAAAATAAAGTTTTGTCATTGAAAACTGTCAATGCCTCTATTAAGGTAAATGGTGAAATAATTGCTGTAGACCCACTTTTGCTGTTCCAAAGACTTTCTTTAAATATTAAATGTAAGGATGATATGAAAAATGTCTTGAAGTACGAACTAGCTCCACTTCCTCTTTCTCTTTTTAATGAAAATGGTATGCGTAAGACTGAAATAGCAAAATTTTATGATCACTTTTTAAACATCGAATCCATCCCACATTCAAAAAATATCATTCATGTAATTGATGGTGGTTTTTTTTTTTTTTTTTTTTACATAAAGTGGTTTGGCACCAAAACGACAGTATTCACGACATTTTGAAACAGTATATTACATTTGTTCGGAAACATTATGCTCATAGTAGTTGTATAATTTTTTATGGATATCATAATGCTGAAAATTCAAAAAGTACTAAATCTGCTGAACTCTCACGTCGTCAAAAGCTGAATATTGGACGAGAAATAAATTTTGAAAAACATACGAAAATAACTTTCTCTCAAGAAAAGTTTTTGTCAAATGAGAATAATAAGAAAATATTAATAACTATGTTATCTAAAGAATTTGAACTAGCAGGATTTAAATGTAAGCAAGCTGTCGAAGATGCCGCTGTTTAATTGTGGAAACAGCAATTGAAATCGCGAAAAATTATTCAACAGTTGTCATCGTAGGTCAAGATATAGATGATCTCTTAGTTATTATGCATGAACTAGCACCTTCAAATCCCAAAATTTTCTTGTTCAAACCACGAAACAAAAAATATACATATTACAGTTCTAATTGTTTCAGACATCAATCATTACGAAACAGCATTGGATTCATGCATGCTTTCACTGGTTGTGATACCACCTCATGTTTTTATCAACAAGGAAAGTCAAAATTAATTAAAGTCTTGAAAACTAATAATAATTTACACAATTTTACAAAAATATTTTATGATAAAACTGCTGATGCAGCCACAGTTGCTAAGAATGGAAATGAACTCGTAGCTGCAATGTATAGTACGAAAAACCAGAAAGGGTCCTTAAATGAGTTGAGATTTTTACATTACAAGATCTCAACCAGTAGGTCGTCGTTTAAGTTACATAGTTTACCACCAACAGAGCAGGCTGCTGAACAACATTCTTTTAGAGTATATTTACAAGTTCAAAAATGACTCGGAAATGATATGGATCCATTGCAATGCGGGTGGAAGACAACGGCTCATGGATTAGTGCCGAAATATACCACAGCGAATCTTATTCCAGATGAATTATTGAAGAAGATAAGTTAGTTGTCGATGTGTAACTGGCTGCAAAGCAATATCTTGCAGTTGCCGAAAGCATGGAATACCATGCACCAATTTATGTTTGAATTGTTCTGAAACAGAAGTGTGTAGTAATTATGAAAAAGAAGAAGTCGATGAGACAGAAGAAATGTTAACTGAAGATGAACAGGAAATTACATTTGAAAAAAAAGAAAAATTATCAACGAGGTCGATGAATCTGCAAGAGAGAATGAAATCGATGATTCTGAAAATTCTAACACGGAGTTTTGCAGTTCATTGTCGAAAAGACCTAGACTATCAACTAATAATTAGACCTTATTTATATTATTTGTAAATATAGAATATTATATATACCTCTAAAATGCGATCAATATACGATAAAGTGTAAAATACTGTAAAATAGAGCATACTTGATTTTCTTTTACATGAATTTTCTATGAGTACCTCTATTTCTAAATCATCTGTACTTTTTTCTGAATGAATTGATGGTTGGCGTTATTATTTGTAATGTTAAGTTACTATTAAGGGTTACTTTTAGGGAATTTTCTCGTCTGAATTTCTAAAACCTTGGCCGTATTGAATTTTTTAAATAAAATTATGATTTTTGTTGAAAAAGCCAAAAAAATAATTCTGACTCTACTATTTTGTCAATAATATCAATATTATGAAAAACTTATACCATATTTATCGATAAAATATAATTGGACACTGTATACAAAATTTTAAGGTTTTGCAAAATCTAAGATTTTAGTTTTTTTCTATTTTTGATATTTTAAAATTCGAAAAAAATATGTTAAATTTTTTCCATAAAGTTGATAAAACGACGAAGAGAATGAGTTCAAAATCAACTTTTTACAATAAAAACCCTGCTTCGCCGATTTTTTTGAATTTGACCTCATATTTTTCAAAAAAATTTAAAATTGACAAATCAAATTATTTTTTTGTACGAAAAAAATTTAGATTATTTGTGTCATTGAAAGACAGACTTTCTCCAAAAAGTTTTTAAATTAAAGTATTTTTGACCGAGAAACAAAACAATTTCGTAAAAAATGTATATCCATTTATCTCCAGATTTTGAGGTTATGTCAAAAAAATTTTAATTTGAAAGTTTCTTATTTTTTAATATTCTACAGTTTGGCACTAAGAAATATTTTTTTGGGGGTCAATTAAAAAAGTTACCCCTTTTCACCCCTGCCATTTCAACCCTTATTATCGCTCACCCCTAATCGACTGTAGGAATTGTAGAGGGGTTGGTCCTGAGCCGGTTAAAATCATTTTCAGCTCGATTCGGAGCTCTTTCCATTTTTTTCCAGAAGAAACCTTAATTTGATTGGACTAATAAGGACTAACTTTAAACTAGAGAAATATAACTTTAATATGTGACCGAAATGGGATTTATACCATGAATAGCTTCTGAGATACAGCTGTTTGAATTTCGGGTACACTTAAAAAAAATAAGTAATATTATGGAATGCAAAAAAAAAAACTAAAGTAGTTGAAAATTTAAATTGTTAGTACTAGGGTACAGTTACATACAATAACGTCAAATTACATTACATTAAAAAATGTAAATTTGGCAAAATAAAAATTGTTATATAACATAATAAATACCTAAATATTATATCCGTCACCTCTTCCTGGGGCGGAATTCAACAGGATACTTTTATGGTATTTTATGTATTGACCGATTTTGGGTAAACAGTTCGTGTAAAAAATGTACGGTAATATGTAAATAATTTCGTTAACTAAAGAATGTATTTCATATTCCTTTGCAAATCTTCGATAAATATATATATAGAATGCAAAATGTGCATAAAAACGTTTACTTCATTGAGAAATTTCCTTGACACCTATAATGCCCTTTGACTATTAAACTTAACTTTACTTTGTAAGCTCCGGCTTCAGTTTTCAAAAGAAAACTTCTCACTTAATGAAGCTCGTCGGATTACGAGAATGCAGAGATTATTTTCATTCCACGTACAGTCGTTAATCTTTTAGAGTACAATTTAATATATAAGTCTGTAAATTGCTTTGTGTGTGTTGGATTAATGTTAAAATCAATAAAGTCATTATTCATGGAATGGAAATAAGATATGTTTACTTCTTGCTTGCACGATTACTGTAAGTTGTTGTTTTCAATGATTTAAAAGGCCTACGATTGTTTTGTACACAATATTTTAACAGAGAAATTAAAATACCATAACTTTTCAAATAATGCAATAGCATGGGTAAAATCCAAGGAACACAGAAAAATAATAGAAGGGTCACTTGAGCCGAAAACTGTCGCCACCCGTATAGCGTTGCCTACCACAAGATGGCGTCCGCTGCGGATGAGTTACTGTAGTAGCGCGCGCCTAGACCAATAAGAAATCACCTTTGCAAAATCATAAAAATTTTAGGTCAATGAGACTGTCTGCTTAGATAGGCTAAGTTATGTTTGTAGGGCCTACATGCAATACGTTGAAAAACAAACTACTGTATGTCAATAACGCTAATTGATATGATGTCAACTATTTATGTAAATATTTATATATAACATAGGTATCCTTGTAATATTTCCCACTGGTAAGTGTGTGTGCTATATAAAGTTATAGGGCAGAGGGATAATAATTTCCTACCCACCCTAAAACACAGTAAGTAACAGGTAGTAAACAATTTTTTTATTTTTATTTTTTTAAATTCCGTTTAAGTAAATAAAGCATAAATTTGTATATATAACGTAGGTTTCCTTGTAATATTTTAGTAATATTTCCCACTGGTAAGTGTGTGTGCTATATGTCGTTATAGGGCAGAAGGATAATAATTTCCCACCCTAAAACACAATAAGTAACAGGTAGTAAAAAATGTATTTTTTATTTTTATGTTTCTAAATTCCATTCGAGTAATTAATTGTAAAACAAACAAACATAAATTTGTTATGTCCCAGTCTTTTGCCATATAAAGGGTAGTTTCAAAGTAAAAAAATATTTAAAATCACCCTATAGCGGCGGTAGGTTACACGCAAGGCGTATTAAAGAAGGTATGTGCATGCGCAGCTTCTCCCTCCACTCCAGCCTACCCGTGACGTAGAGTGCTACAGTCGGAGCTCCAGTCTAGACTCCTTTGCCATATTTACCGCCAAAACCTGTACAACCTTCAAGCTTTTTTTGACGTCAAATTATGTTATTAATCATAGGCAACATAGTGTATTATTGTAATAACATTTCTTATAATTAATAACCATTAATTATAATGCCTTTTTGTGCCGTGTTTGGCTGCGGTAACTCAAACAAAAAAGACAGCTTTTTACGAGTAAGGTTCCATCGATTCCCGAGAAATGTTAATATACGAAATAAAAAGCTACACTATCCCTGATTAACATAGGCTATAATCCATTTTAATAAAAACATTTTGTATTTCAATATTTGTAAATTTAATCGGAGAAATCTGAGGTTAAACCTAGAATGATGAACCAACACCAACACATGTATTTACATTCATTGCCACAACAACCAATTGAATAAAATAACAGATAAAACGACTGTTTGCTCCAATATTTCCATTAACAGCTTATTTCATACTTTGAAGCAATTATTTGTATTTTTAACTTTTAGGTTAGGTTTTTATTAAAGTGTAGACCTGAGTCTTGCTGGTTCTTTTAACCTTTATTATAACTAACTGCTGTTATAAAATGTACGAAAAATTGTATTTGAACATTTAACATTATTTACCATCTTAGCTTTGGGGTTATTATGAATCCTAAACAATTATTATAAAGAAAACATAAAATGATTATGTGTTAGAAGCTTCGAGGTTGGAGTGCCGAGCACGCAGGGGTTTCCAATATTTTTGTATATTTTGGATTTATAACTAAACAAATTTGTAGTATTTTTCTAAACCTTTTACTTTTGAAACTTTGGTTTACCAATTTGGTTTTTTTCTTCTTTTGAAACGCCTAAATAGTTAGAGAAATTAGTTTAAATATTTTGTTTACATGGCAATGTTCTCCAAACTTTCCTGGACAATAAAATGTATAATAGTGTACACTTTACTTGAATAGGATACATTCAATCTAAGTGATAATGACAAGTGTACAAGCAGTAAAAAAGTGTCTGACGCTTAAACGGTTAAAACATATATTTTTAGAGTATTAAAATTGTTTTAAGTTCGAAGTGGACAGAATTTATGCCGTAACTGAAATGCTGTTGCATGTTAATAAATAAATTTAAGGAGTAACAAAAATAAAATATTGGTGGTACAAATTATTTTATTTATTTGAAGTATAACTCTTTAAAAAATATATATATAGCACTAAGATATGCTAGGTTACAATTACAATTTAAAAAAATAATTACAAAATTATTTTAGTACAGTAAAAAAAATAAAGATATTTGTTAGTAGTCAAATTTACGATACATAAGTAATCCCGTGACAAAATTTTGACATAAGTAATCTAGGGTTAGTACTGAAATAAAACTCAATGTTGTATTCACCACGACATTTTATTTATCACCTAGACTACCATTTTTTTATTACGTATTTCATTAATAATTAGTTTGTATTAATTTTTATTTATTATTTATCATTGGGCAGGTTAACTAAACAATCATAATTTTAGATAGTTTCAATTTTTGAAAAGTAAATTTAGTAGCCTACTAGTAATAGTAGGCCTAGTAAACATAACAAAACCAATAAACTATAAAAATCAACATCTTATTGATGGTAAAAGGTACTTAAATTTGACCCCTATAGAGCTACTTAAATTAGACAACTCTTTAAAAATTCATATTTATACATTAAAAAAAATTTCCATGTTCACGACAATGTGAATAATAAAATAACGAAGAGAAATGAGAACTAATAACAAATTAGATTAGCGTACATTCAATCGCCGCAAGAAGCGAGTAACTATGGTTCTGATTACAATCTTATTATGTAGGACAGCTATAACTTTCATAAAAAAATTTATGCCAGTATTTACTACAATTTATTCTCTACATTTCTATGTCTTTGAATGCCTCCCGAAAGTAATAGTAAAAAACTTCCTCACTTAGGGTAGTTTTTATGTCAATCAAACCCGTACATTAGATTTAGGCTTGTTTCAAAATTATTCGCCTAGGAATATTTGACCATGAACATAGATCATTTTAATGCTCACTTTATTACCTTTCCATCGATACCAAAAACATATTTTTTAGACAACCGTAAAGTATTTAATTCGCAGTTTGAGCAAAAGCTTACAATTACGCTCGGAACTGCTGGTTCATTTGTGTAGCACGTGACGTAGCTGCGCGGGCCGGACGAGTTCACGCTCCTCGATGCACACACCTTCTTTAATACGCCTTGGGTTACACGGACATTGCTCAGCCTAAATCCATTTAAAACCCGCAATTGTTCAAATAGCGTTTTAAAAAAAATACCAAACTCTTGGGGACGAAATTCTTCATGCGGATGGTTTGGTAGTTTTTCACTATAATTAATAGTGACAACATAAAAAAATATTAAAAATCAATGTTTTAAATTGTTAATAAATATTAAACAAAATGTTTTTCTTAGTTTTGAAAAAGTTATTTGCATGCATATTGGCCATAGCTTTAAAATAACATATCGTTCATAATTATTCGATAAAAAATAAAGGAAAAATTTGTATTTTAATTTAACATTGGTGTTATGGAGTGTCGGCCAACATGGCCGACAGCTAGAGCCGACTCTTAAGGGAGATTTTAAACAGCGCGATATTAAGGGGGCGCTACCCTGTCCGCCGTATTGAATCTGATTCCCATAAGAGCAATGCTACAGAATAAATCAATTTTTCCGTTAATTCGTGGAATAAATTTAAAATGTTGGTTTCATTTTGAAGTAATGTCATATGCGGATGTTGATTGCTAAATATGTTTTCAAAAACCGTTTTATTGTTTTCATAAAGGTATGATATAAATAGTAAAAAATAGTAAACTTGATTAATTTTTTACTCAGTTGCAAAAAGAGATATTGCAAAAAAACCTTAGCAATCAACACCTACAATCTATTTTACTTTAAAAAACAAAAGCTGTATTTTTTACTTTAAGAAAAAAATACAGCTTTCGTTTTTTGAAAAAACAACATCAAAATATGCGTAATAGTGAAGGTATGTTTTGGTTATTTAACATTGAAATTGGTGCCCAACTTCGCTTTTTGAATGTAGGGAGCCGAACCTTAAGGCTGAAAGTTTGTGTATAAAGCTAATATATATTTTTCAAGGATCTGAAATAAGTTCTGCAATATAGTAATACAAAATTATTTAAAAAATAAATCCATGTCGGTAACTAATCCATCTAATGAGTTATATTTAGACGCATGTACAAATACACTCAAAGTATGCCTTTCAAAACCGTAATTGTAAACTCCAAGCGGCAGCCTAGTACATTTAGTGGTAGTCACCGAGCTGCATAAATCTATCTCAAACAAACCTGCCGTATTAACCAAACGACAAAAGCCAAATTTAAAAAATATATTTTCATACGATTTTACTATTGACAACTTTTATACGCTTTGGTAAATCGCCTGCCCTAAAAATACGCAATTTCCCCACTATCTAACTTTTTCATGTCACGATTTAAAAACCACTGTAAACTGTCAACTTAATTTAGGTATTAGAACTGCATTGATGTTAAAATTAATACTTTAAATTACACCTAATATCCAGGTAGAAATTTTTACCTTTACGCTAAGTATTGTAAAACGAAGTGTGATTGAAAAGTGCTCACTAAAAATGTACCCGTGTTTGGACTGTCAGTAAGCGGGTTTGCCTACCGCAAGATGGCGGCGGTGGCGACAACTACGGTACAGATAGCGCCAATTAGGATGGAGCGCGAAGAGGGGGTGTGCAAGTCTCCTACGCCGGCTCCCACCACATTTCCCCTCTCGCGGCGGAGTACAGTCAGAGCCGCCTGCCCTACCTAATTCATGTCTGCTATGTAGTCGTGTTGATTGCATATGAATACTTTTTGGTGATGACTGTACTAAAGACTCACAGTCGAGTAGGAGAGGGTAAGACGTTACAGCGCATGCTCAAGTGACGCTTCACGCTACTTGGCACTATCTGTAAGTGTTTGTTAGTGCATTTATCCCTTCTATTATTTTTCTGTGTTCGTTGGTAAAATCTTACTTGTCCGGACGAAAGCAAAGAACTGTGGTGTATAAACAAACATAACAGGAATACATAAAATGTTTCCATGGGAAGACATAAAATGTGACGTTCCACAAGGGTCAATTGTGGGACCATTTTTATTTTCAAACTGTCACAAGACACAAGATGATTAAGATGAGACGTTTTTACGGTGATTGAGGGAGAAGGGCTGGCGGGGAAGGATGTGCGCGGCCTTGGCGACACATTAGTCAAGAGGGGAGGGGTTTCTACTGAGAGACAAGATCTAAAAAAAGAATCTTTTATCTGGCTGAGTGATCGCTAAAAGCTTTATACTAACACGAAGACTTGACTATATTCGATTCCATGTTCACCTTGCAGTTCAGACCGCCCATAAGCCATGTTATCCATACGACAGTCTCAGTCTCAGCGATACTAGCCAACTAAAACACATCAAATCCCTTGAAATGCTCGGTCGGTTGACGCAACCCGCATGACAATAAACGTGATGTCCTCTGTAATGGTAGTAGAATGTCTATTTTCCCATAAGACCTGTACTGCACGGTGAACATGGAATCGAGTGTAGACGGATTTAGTTTTATTTATATAAATGATTTAGCGTCCAGCATAAGTCCTCGTTTTATTTTATTTGATGACGATACAACTACATTTGTTAAAGCAACAAATTTAAAGGATCTAGCTGACTTGACTGTGAACGAACTTTCTGGTTGGTTTGCTGCAAATGGGTTGATGCTAAATGGTAAAAAAAACTCAAATAGTCAAATTTCAATCTTGGCAGAGTAGACAGGCAATAGAAATAAAGGTCAGTTTTGAGGGTGTAGAGCATAATTCCGTAGACATGACAAAATTTTTGGGACTTTATAATGGCAAGAATTTTAACTGGAAGCCTTTTTTTAAGATACGAAAAAGTTGAATACTTCATGCTTCCCAACATCGGTATTGAGAAATACAATCAGGGCCGGATTTCCCAATAGGCCCGGTAGGCCCGGGCCTATGGGCGCAAGCTCCCAGGGGGCGCACGGCCGAGAGAAAAAATATCTAGAAATAAAAATAAATAACTTAGCATATCTTTTGAAGTGATAGCAAAAAAATCATTCTGATTTTGAAGTTCATTGGAACAAATAATTGTTGGTAAAGGTAAACTATTTTTCAACATTACGCATCAACTTCGTTACAACATTGATCTTAAACACGGAAGAACTGTCTGTAGGCATTGACCCCTCCTCAACTATAGTCAATTCTACTGTGCATCTATTGCCTTAAGAAAACATACAAAATATTTAGTTTTACTTTATATCACAGTTTTTGTGTCACGTTATCAAAATACTTCATGTAAGCTGTGTTTCTGAGATTAAACCTATTTTATAATGTATCACAGAATTTTTTTTTATTTATTTGCCCAAATAACTAAATTTAACAAAACCTAAGTTATTAACATAGCAATGGTCAAGCTTTGTTGCAGGAATGTTCTGCGGGTTGGGTCGTTTTGTTTCAGTCCCACAAACGTGAGCTCACTATTTAATACATAAAATTACTAAAAGTGTTTTAAGACGGCATTTTGTTAAACCCAGAACCAAGTAAATTACTCAAAAAACTTGCATCATGGAGTGGTGTTTAAGCAATTAACATATAGGCCTGATATAATTTTTTAATAAAGGTTTTTGGGGAAGTTACTTTAACCAGACTAGGGGGCGGATAAAATTATTGGGCCTAGGGGCACCAAAATGCTAAATCCGGCCCTGAATACAATTTGATTTAAAAATCAGATTAATGATTTACCATGGAAGTTTTTGCTCTGTCATGCAATATGGAATTTTGCTTTGGGGAGGTGCAGCAGGATTAATTTCAATTTTTAAAATTCAGAAAAAATATGTCCGCTGCACGAATGGTTTGGATAAAACTAGTTCATGAAAAACAATTTTTAGGAGTGGAGACTGTAACAGTTGACACTTCCATCTTTGTATATTTTGAAATACCTATTATTTACTAAAGCCAACCATGATGTTTTGTTGAATGAACAAAATGTTCATCACTATGGGACTAGGAACAAAATAAACTTCCCACTGTCTAAACATTGCCTTAATATATATGAAAGAACAAGTGAATATATATGTAAAATATGTTCAATAAGCTTCCTCTGCACATTAAGGAAATTTAAAATGTTTGTTTTTTTAAGGAATATGTAAAAGAGTTTTTGATAGGAAGAGCTTACCGTAAGGTTAATTAATTTTTAAATGATAATGTAAAGTTTTTAATTTGTAATTAGGTTGGTATAAATTAGATTTAAGGCACTCCAAATATTACTTGTTTTATAGCTGTCTCTATGTTTTGTTTTGTCGACAATATTACCTGTTTTTATAGCTATATCATAAAATGTAAAGTAACAGTAAGTAAATAAATTAATAAAATTTAAAAAAATTTACTATCTTATACAACACAAGAATCCAACTTGCAAATAATTCGACCACGCAACTGAACCGCTGACGTGAGTTGAGCGAATTTCCAAAATTAAATTTATATATGTTTTTGGGTTTCAAACAACTGTTTTTGAGCAATTGATCTACTCACGAAGGTGCTGCCAGCATGTACCAAATATATTGCCACGGTAAAAGCCGTGGATTTAATTCTGGTACTTTTACGGTATTTTACGTTTTGATTGTTTTTGGGTGAACCAGATGGGCTATAAGGTCGCGTAAAAAAACAAACTGTGCAGAATTATTTCGTATGTCTATTTTTTTAAAGAAAACTTCAAAAAAAATTATTCTAGTCTCAAAATTTGTTTTACTTCCGGTCAAAAATTTGGTCTACTTCCGGTAAATTTTTTTTGGCTAACGAACTCGCCCAAACGACTTAGAAAACCAACCTGTGTACTAAATTTGGAAAAAATCGGACATAAAATGCGCCCGTTAGAGTGCGCACACCTATATTCATGGTACTTCCGGCCAAAAATGTGGTCTACTTCCGGTAAATTTGTTTGGCTAAAGAACTCGTTCAAGTGACTTAGACAACCAACGTGTGTACCAAATTTGGACGAAATCGGACATAAAATGCGTCCGTTAGAGTGCGCACACATATATACCTAAACTTACTTCCGGTCAAAAATTGTGTCTACTTCCTGTCAATTTTTTTGACTAACCTACCAGTTCAAGCGACTTAGAAACCCAATGTGTATACCAAATTTGGTCCAAATCGAACGTAAAATTGCGTCCGTTAGATTGCGCACACATACATACATAAATATATACTTATATATATATATAAATTATTTTTAATGACACCCCAAAACGTGTTCTGGGGACCATGATCGGTGCTCATTTGCTACTCCCGACCTTGGGTCTTACCATAACGGCTACTGCAATAGCTCATTTTTCCTATGAAAATTCGTTAATAATATGATAATATGATATATATAAGTGTTAATAAAGTGATATAAAAATAATAATGTCAAATGTTTTTATCTTAAGTTTTAAAAATAATATATTTCCAGTGTGTCACTGAAGGAAGAACTCATGTTAACAGTTACTGAAATTGACAGCTAAACCGCTGACGTAAGTTAAATTTGGTATTACAGTAGTTTACAATAGCGGGTCAATCGATACTACTATAAATACACAAACCTTAACTTTTTTCTTTATAAATATAGTATTTAGGCCTACACACTTCACTGATGCCGGGAAAGCAATATTTAACCATCTTCAACACGTACAATATTTAAAAACTTTCAAATCAAATGTTCCTTATGGGAATTCACCTTGCAAAGAGCCGACATGTTTTTGTCAGCGTTGCCGGATTTGTCTTGTTCTCTTTCGTGTAGAAACGAACAGTTTACAGACAACGACGTTGTTTTACATTCTACTGTTAAATGTTGAATACAGGTAAACATACTGTGACTAAATACTATAGGTTAGAACCTTTTAGGTTTTTATTATTATTTTTGAATTTCTGTTGTCATACACACCCAATTTAGTACAATAATGTACTGATATTGTTCGATTCGGCAACGTTGATGAAATCGCATATATTATTTCTCAAGACTATTTTTTTGTCGGTACGCCATAACTTCCTTAATACATCATCAAATTACATGAATGAGGCGTCATTTAAAGCTTTCCTTAACCACTACACGGGAAAAATAGTCAAACAGCTTAAAATTCATGTTTTAATAACAAAAATTGATTTAAAAAACTTTTATATTATACTCTGTATGTTCCTAATTAAAGGCGCCATCTACTAACCATCTGTTTAACTAGCATGACAGCTGTTACTTAGATTGTTTACACTGTAAGATTGTATAGGGAAACTGTTATTTATAAACCAATGTAAATAAATAAACTTAATTAACTGAATTAAATCAACGTGTTAAATCAGGTAAATGTAGGCCTACTCCGAACTTGCGAAATATTCGCACGGGTCAGCTAGTTCCATTTTAATTAGGCATTTATATTGTATTTTATATTGTTCTTTATGGTACGTTGTTATTGTTTTTGTTATTAAAGTTTTGTTACAGTTTTTTTTTTTCTTGTTTTGTGGGTACTTTTGGGATTAATATTGTTTAGTTTATTTATTTCTTACGTGTTTGGTGTACGTGAAGTCATTTATTTATTTTGTTATAATTACGAGAAATATTGCGGGAATGTCGAAACTTAACCTATATATTTCAAGTTTTATTTCCTTCATAATTCCTATATCGCATATATTATTTCTCAAGACTATTTTTTTGTCGGTACGCCATAACTTCCTTAATACATCATCAAATTACATGAATGAGGCATCATTTTAAAGCATTCCTTAACCACTACACGGGAAAAATAGACAAACAACTTAAAATTCATGTTTTAATAACAAAAATTGATTTAAAAAACTTTTATATTATACTCTGTATGTTCCTAATGAAAGGCGCCATCTACTAACCATCTGTTTAACTAGCATGACAGCTGTTAGTTAGATTGTTTACACTGTAAGATTGCATAGAGAAACTGTTATTTATAAACCAATGTAAATAAATAAACTTAATTAACTGAATTAAATCAACGTGTTAAATCAGGTAAATGTAGGCCTACTCCGAACTTGCGAAATATACGCACGGGTCAGCTAGTTCCATTTTAATTAGGCATTTATATTGTATTTTCTATTGTTCTTTATGGTACGTTGTTATTGTTTTTGTTATTAAAGTTTTGTTACAGTATTTTTTTTTAGTTTCTTGTTTTGTGGGTATTTTTGGGATTAATATTGTTTAGTTTATTTATTTCTTACGTGTTTAGTGTACGCGAAGTCATTTATTTTGTTATAATTACGTGAAATATTGCGGGAATGTCGAAACTTAACCTATATATTTCAAGTTTTATTTCCTTCATAATTCCTATAAATTTTATTTCCCGGGAATATTTTTGTTGTTTTTACAATCAGTTAGACGTGTTCTTTGATATTATTTAAAATTCCCTTAGAAATAAATTGACCCGCTATAGTAAATTTTTACTTTAAATTTACATATGTTATGGTTACAACCAACGATTTGGGAAATTGGTCTACTGAATAACAGTCTGTGAGTACGAAATATCGTAAATTAGTAGAATTATTATTATTTTTTATTTATTATTTTTTTTTTTTTTTTGAGGTAGACAATCTGTTAATTATATAATTGCAGTAAAAACAGTACAAGTGAGGTAACATCGACCAATATCGGTATATATCAGGGTAGCTCAAATGGCAGAGCATCACGACGGAAACGTGAAGGTCCTGGGTTCAACTCCCGGTCTTGGTCTATGTTTTGGTAAAGGACAACACGACGGTGCAATAAAACTGCCAAGGGCCATCGGTTTACCTGGTTTGCAGGGCTACGACTACACGACGGTGGTGCAGCTGCGAGTGGGCTCCGTCGTGCAGTCGTAGTCTGCACGGCTTGACCGGGGTAAAGAGAGTGTGAGGGAGAGAGAGAGAGCGATTGTCAGGGTTGTCTACGCTTGGGGTTGACGACCATTATTAAAGAGCATCCACCTTTCTCGTAATTATAATACGACGAAATATTATAATTATACAAATATTATAATCATACTGTTATCGGCAAAATACTGTGACTAAACAGTTTAGGTAAGTCCTCTAGTTTTTTTTTAATTCTAATTATATAAAGTGATAATACGACGAAATATTATAACTATACAAATATTATAATCATACTGTTATCGGCAAAATACTGTGACTAAACAGTTTAGGTAAGTCCTCTAGTTTTTTTTTAATTCTAATTATATAA
>JAGFPH010003008.1:2531-15734 GCA_018207615.1 Philaenus spumarius
ATACATACTATATCTCGAGCGGTGACGGTCGCGAGTTTGATGCTTTTTCCTCTCCCAATAAGAAGTGCTATGTAGTATATTCGCGTTGCGTACATACATATATATATATATATATATATATATAATACATACTATATCTCGAGTGGTAACGGTCGCGAATTCAATGCTTTTTCCCCAAACAAAAAGTGCCCAACGCCGCTAAAGAAGTTTTCACTTCAATAAAAACGAGAACTAGAAATCGTGGGAATTGTAAATAATGTTTCACAGGCTATACCTTGTGCTTACTTCCTTACTGGAACACTATTTTTAACCTAAGCTCAAAACCACATTTGTTATTTCAACGAGCGAGGTCTACTGTTCACAGAACTACTAGTGTAGTCAGTAGTGACTCACCCTGTATAGCCTAATTAAAATTTGCCCCCACTTTCGACTCATGTTTTGCGAGTTTGCACCTCGACCTTTTGGCCTCGGGTTATGGGCAGCTTCGCTTCGCTCGCAGCGTACAAACTCGACCGACGGATCGGAAGATGCCCACGTGGATTTGAAACGGAAATTTTATGGTATTTCACGTTTTAATCGATTTTGGGCGAACCAAGCGAGCGACAAGGTCGAGTAAAAAAAACAAAATCTGCAGGCTAATATCCTACATACATTTTTTTATATAAAACCATAAAAACGTTTCATTCTGGTACGAAAAATCTCAAAAGTAGCTACTTCCGGTCAAAAAACGTGCTTCCGGTTGTTGGACTTTTTTGGCCAACAAACTCGTCCGAGCGACGTAGGCGACCAACGTGTGTACCAAATTTGGACCAAATCTGACTTTAAATGCGGCAGTTAGAGAAATATATAACACATATATACAGATAACCGGGTGTCCCACCTGAAATGTTATAATAGCTAGCTTTTGAACTATAAATATGACAGAGTACTTTAAATGGGAAACCCTCCATTCTATTCAATGAAGTTTAAAAATACATTTTGTGAAATTTAAAAGAATTGCCGCCATGTTCCAATATGGCGGCCAACTTTGAAATTCGTTATGGAACAACCTGTATTTTATGGGAGTTTCAGGTGTCAATATTTTATTCTTGGGTATTTTCAAAATCTTCAGCCGTTTAGGAATTACAGGCACTTAAAGTTCAGAAAATTTGACGTCTGAAAGGCCTACAAATAATTGATTTCCTCCTGAAATGTTATAATAGCTGACTTTTGAACCGTTGTGGTTACAAATAAGTTTTAGTAGGGAACTCCCCTTATTTTTGTAAGCGCTAAAATGACATGGAAATCAATTTTGAAAAAGTGCCAAATTTCATTACAAAAATTGGGGGTTACAAATTTAAAAAAATGCAAATCCCTATAGGGGAACTTTTTTTTTTTGTGGGTTTAGGCTACATTTTTTTTATTGATAACTAGGGGGACCCCCTGCGTGCTCCGCACGCCAACCCCGTTGGAACCTTCCATACACATTCTTTATAACAAAGGTGTTGGATTAATAATAACCCAAAAGCTAAGTTGGTAAATAATGTTAAATGTTGGAATAAATAATTTCGTATATTTATAGCAGCAGTTATAATAAAGGTTAAAAGAACCAGCAAGTCTCAATTCTACACTTTAATAAAAACCTAACCTAAAAGTTAGAAATACAAATAATTAGTATAGAGAAAGTATAGTGATGGCAAAAAAATCGATGTTTAGATTTTTGCGGAAATATCCGTTTTGGGACCTCCTGAGTCCAAAAAAGTGTGTTTTACAAAAAGATTGTCTGTAGGGCTATGTGTGTATGTCTGTATGTATACAAAGCTAGAGAGAAAACTATTCCATTGATTTCGAACAAATTTGCACCAAACATGTCAATTAGGCCGTATAGATGCACGGAAAAAGGTTTAGAAATAAAAAAAAACCTTTTTTTTCCAAAAAACCAGTTATTATTTTTTATTTAAAAAAAGGCTCTAATGATTTTGATAAAATTTGGCTTATTTGTAGCCCTTAATGTACCCTACCATAATCAAAAAACCGCATCTTTCTAAAAATTCTCGTTTAGGTAATAATAATAATAGATTTTTGGGGTTTTTTTTCAAAAGGGGGGTTGTTTTTCAAAACCTTTTTTCGTGCATACAGGCCTAATTGACATGTTTGGTGCAAATTTGTTCGAAATCGATCGAATAGTTTTAATAATAATAATATTTATTAGTTACCCTCCTACTTTAATGTGCCCCCCCCCCCAGTGCTTTAATACAATTATGAATCACAGTGAATCTGTTTAATAATTTAAATATATTCATACTTTCCAGGAAGTATATTCCTGGTACCGTTTATTATTAGTAAAACTATTTTTTCAATCGATTCAGTAGTTCCAGAGATTACACCCTACATTCAAACAAACAAATTTTACCTCATTGTAATATTAGTATAGGCTATTTCTGCAGATCTACCAAGTTGATTTTCTTTGAAATGGAAAGAAATTTGTAATTTTAATAAACGTTTAGAAAATGACCCGGCATGGGCTAATAAAATGCTGCACCAAGTGGCAAGTGCATATATTTGACTGTAAATAATTAAGTAGGTCAAGTCTAAACTCAAAGCAGTTCATGACTAACCAATCTAGTCTATTAAGATGACCGAGCAGTTTGATTGGCGACTCGGGCCGGATTGGAAGCAAGTTATCCTAATGTCAAGACCTAATTTTCAGAAGGCACTGCATTGCCTAAACGCGAGCCTTGGGTGTTCAAACCGAATGGCGTTGAAACCAGTTAGATTGGCTTACAAGATACATTTTGTCCAACTATACTGTATTGTACAGGGATTTGTGAGTAAAGATATGTCTAAATCTGTCGGCCTACTATGGTACTGTATAGAGAAAGTATAGTGATCGCAAAAAAATCGATGTTGAGATTTTTTTGGAAATATCCGTTTTGGGACCCCCTGAGTAAAAAAAAGTGGTTTTTACAAAATGTCTGTCTGTATGTATACAGAGCTAGAGAGAAAGCTGATCGATCGATTTCGAACAAATTTGCATAAAACATGTTAATTAGACCTTATAGGTGCACGGAAAAAGGTTTTGACAATTTTTGAAAAACAGCCCCCTTTTTGGCCAAAAACCCCTAAAAAAATCAGTTACTATTTTTTGTAAAAAACCGCTCCAGCGATTTTGATAAAATGTGGCTTATTCGTAGCCTTTAATGTACCCTACCATATGCAAAAGCATCTTTCTAAAAATTATCGTTTAGCTAATAATAATAATATTTATTAGTTGCTCTTCTACTTTAATGTATCCCCCCTCTCCTACTTCAATACAATTATGAAGTAGCAGTAAATCTGTTCACTGCTACGCAAATTTCGTATTTCCTATGCTAGGAGCTGACCTTTTATTTTTTATACTTACAGTCTAAATGTGTAGAAATTACTTTATTTTTTATTTTTGAACCTTTCTACGTAATAATCACTAATATTTAAAATGTCCCTAGTACAGATTCTTAAAATTAGCGTGCGAAGCACGCAATGCTCTGTGTATTGAAAATACTCCCAATACGCCAATACGGGGGTTGGCGTGTGAAGCATGCAATGCACTGTGTATTGAAAATACTCCCGATACGGGGTTGGCGTGCGAAGCACGCAATGCACTGTGTATTAAAAATACTCCCGATAAGGGGGTTGGCGTACGAAGCTCGCAATGCACTGTGTATTGAAAATACTCCCAATAATGTGGTTGGCGTGCAATGCACTGTGCGTCGGCCGCTTCTCATAGTGCTCAGTGTCAAGCTCACATGTGCGCCCTTAGCAGTGGACGTGTTAATAATTTAAATATGTTTGTGAGAAAGTATGTGACAGTTTCTGGTACAGTTTATTTTTAATTCTTTGGTAACTTGAAATGAAAAAAAACGTAATTGTGTGCTTACCACACGGTGTAAACTTTTTAACTAACACAACTTACGAAAGGAGGAAGCACAATGACCATTTCACAGGATTACTATTTAACTATACACTGTAGCCTATTAACATTAACAGATTAAGTCTATGACGTAGGACAATCTGGTTCACTTATATACCCAACTCAAATATACTAAATTAGCAATGCGATTGTGGTCCAACCGGCTAAAGCGGTAGTCTATGGTGACGGACTCTGATGGTTCGAATCTCGGCAAGACCAAAACTTTTTTCAAACAGATGGAGTAGGGCATTTCACTTTGGGAGCGTTTCACATTAGGAGCGTTTCACATTAGGAGCGTTTCACAAAATGCATGGTGAAACGCGTGACGGTAGAATCCGATTCACCCCCAGCAACAAGAAAACTATATACTCTGCTATACAAACACGTATCAAATTTTTTTGGATGTGGTGCGCCTATAGTAGTTTACACTTAAAAAATCCAGGTGTGCTCGGGACAAGTGTAATCTTCTATGGCGATATTCTGTTATTCTGATTTACACTTCAAAAGTATGCAAAATATTGGAAAAACACAATTTATGAAATGAGGAAGCACAATGTCCATTTCGGAGGTGTTACCAAATAAACAATTTTAACACATCTTACGAAATGAGGAAGCACAATGCCCATTTCAGAGGTGTGACCAGGTAAACCATTTTAACACAATTTATGAAATGAGGAAGCACAATGTCCATTTCAGAGGTGTTACCAAATAAGCAATTTTAACACAACCTACGAAATGAGGAAGCACAGTGCCCATTTCAGAAGTAGTAGCAAGTAAACTAGTTTGACACAAGTTACGAAGTAAGGAAGCACAATGCCCATTTTAGAGGAGTTACCAGGTAAACTATTCAACACAATTTATGAAATGAGGAAGCACAATGTCCATTTCAGAGGTATTACCAAATAAACAATTTTAACACAGCTTACGAAATGAGGAAGCACAATGTCCATTTCAGAAGTAGTAGCAAGTAAACTAGTTTGACACAAGTTACGAAGTAAGGAAGCACAATGTCCATTTCAGAATTATTACCAAGTAAACTATTTTAATACAAGTTACGAAATGAGGAAGCACAATGTCCATTTCAGAGGTATTACCAAGTAAACTATAATATATACTCTGCTATATGCTAATGTGTATTATGGTGACAACACATCTAAAGAAAACAGTACCATAATTATATTAGAAGATACTAGGGAAAATCCCTGAGTGCTCCGCACGCCAACCCCGTTGAAACCTTCTATACACATAATCATGTTAAGTTTTCTTTACAATAAAGGTGTAGGATTAATAATAACACCAAAGCTAAGGTGGTAAATGATGTTAAATGTTCAAATCAAATTATTTCGAATATTTTTATAACAGGAGTTATAATAAAGGTCAAAAGAACCATCAAGGCCCAGGTCTACACTTTAATAAAAACCTAACCTAAAAGTTAGAAATACAAATAAAATTACTTCAAAGTATGTCTATTTTCTTTAAAGAAAACTTCAAAAACATTTAATTCTAGTACGAAAAATCTAAAAAAATGGTTACTTCCTGTCAAAAATTTGGTCTACATCTGGTCAATATTTTTGGCTTACGAACTCGTCCAAACGACTTAGAAAACCAACCTGTGTACTAAATTTGGACCAAATCGGACATAAAATGCGTCCGTTAGAGTGCGCACAATTAAATACATGATATTTCCGGTCAAAAATGTGGTCTACTTCCGGTCAATTTTTTTGGCAAACGAACTCGTCCAAGTGACTTAGACAACCAACGTGTGTACCAAATTTGGACCAAATCGACGTAAAATGCGTATATATAGGCATTTTAATGCGTATATATGATTTTTAATGACACCCCAAAACGTGTTCTGGGGACCATGATTGGTGCTCATTTGCTACTCCCGACCTTGGGTCTTACCATTAGGGCCACTGCAATAGCTATTTTTTCCTGTAGAAATTCGATAAAAAGAAATTGAAAAAAGAACAGAGTTGTGTCGACGTTCAACCACCCTAACAAAATTAAACTACTACACTATTTTGTTATTATAAAATTACAAAAAGAAACAATAATTATTTAGTTAACTAATCAGCACCTGCAAGGTAATCACAGCCTTAAATAAAAAAACAATATTTTAGCGCTACACAAAATACAGGATTCATGCCAAGTACAGTACTTAGTTTACAAGCCATTAGCAATTATTATTAGAGCCAACTATGCATCATTCAACAACTTGGATAAAAGATTCAATATCCTAAACAGAAAAAAAGAATGCTTTGACGTCTTGTAAAAACCCTGTTAATAAATCCTTTCTAGCATGTAATGAAACCATATTGTAGAGGCGTGGAGCGTTAAAAGTAAAAAACAGTCTGTATAAAGTAAGTTTTGGTTTTGGAACTAGCCTACCATTTGATTACTGTTTAAATAATATTAGTATAGACACGAACAAAACTTCAGAATCATATAATTTTGATTCAAATCTTCCTAAACACTAGGCCTAATAATTAATTTCCTTGTAGCAGCAGTTATACAAGTGCCATACAGAGCTACCTACTGGGAATTTTGTGAAACGTGTTAGAGCGTTGTATTATCATTCTTATACAGTATTGTTGCTAAATGTAGTACAAATCCCCAACCCAACTCCTCAAACATTTAAAAGTGTAAACTTTGACGAGTGAAAAGTTTTCAATGTTACATCTCTCATTAGGCTGAACTTTTGTTTTAAATGCATTTATCCAACTATAATGCTTAGGAAACTAATTATCTTAACTAGTATTTAGTCTCTGTCTTGTTCTTCCTACACGTTAGCAGTGAATCTAGTTATTGTTACATTTATAAATTAGGCCTATATAGGCTATTGCGTTTGATGATCTCCATTATTCTTTATCATTTCTACATTGATTTGTCTAACTTGTGTAATATTAAATCTTCCTTTAGTTCGTTTTTGAATCCTAACACTAACTGTTATTAACTTACTGTAAAATTGGATATGAGTTAATGACTAAAATGTACATACTTTGTTATTTTTGTTTTACAGAAATTCTTCTCTGTATTTTTATAATAGGCTAATTGTGAAAGTTTCGTAACGAAATTAATTATTACAAATTACTAGTAGGCCTAAGCCCCCGTGAAAAATCACAGGCAGATTAATTAGATACACATCAGAAATACATTATTTAAAAAAGTACTATTTTATAAAGAACAGACTTTATATCTAGGCCTACCTACCTAACTATGCTGACGGGGATTTTTAACTCGGTAAATGTGTACAATTATAAAACTGTAGGGGTTTTTGTTAAATTTTTATATTTATATATCTAAATAAAGATAAAAAATATTAGTTTTGAATTGCTTTTTATTTAATTAGATCAAATGATTCAGAAGTTATTAATATTAAAATGAAGAAATTAAATAATCTAATATATTTATATGTCATTTGAAGATGTACGAATGTTTCAAGTTAAACGAATGGGTATCTCTTCTTTAAATTCGTATTAATGAATATATTGATAATAAAAGGTTGTAATTAAAGGACAAACACAATTTTTTTGTAAGTTCTACAATTTTTTATTGAGTCTTGCCGACCAAGGTTTCGCCCGTGACGGCATTGACGAGGCAGTTTTACAGACTGAAGAATATTAGAAAACAAACGTGTTTAAAACATAGAACAGTTACTCACAACAAAGAAAAAGGAAAGATAGTGGAAGGGGGGCGTGGGGTGAGTATGGTCATAAGGTTGACAATGGGTTTAGTAGAGGCGAGTTGGACAAAAATTCTACCTGATCGTTAAGTACTAGGCTAGCATCTGTACAAAATAATCTCTTAATTTCTAACATTTCCAAGGAATTTAATTTCCTACTTTTATCATTGACATGGAGAATCTTAAAGTTAATGTTATTGGAAAAATCTGACACTAAATGATTTTTTAGATGGTTAGAGAAACTAGAGTCATTATGACCCAACCGCCAACTTCTTTCATGTTCACTTAACCTAACCGGAAAATTAAAATCATGTTACAAGACGTACTGTAGGCTACTTCATATCAGGGCTATAGAATATAGTCCTGACTTCATATAGTTTCTTCTTCTTCTTCTCTACAATGTCTAAAAAAATAAGTAATTTCATAATTGTTTTATTAGATGAGTAATAGGCCTTTGAAAGTACCCACTTGTAGTAATTAATTTTCATTTTTACTTTCTCACTAAATGTATAGAGAAAGTATAGTGATCGCAAAAAAAAAAATCGATGTTGAGATTTTTGTGGAAATAACCGTTTTGGGACCTCCTGAGTCCGAAAAAGTGGTTTGTACAAAATGTCTGTCTGTATGTCTGTATGTATGTCTGTATGTATACAAAGCTACAGCGAAAACTATTAGATCGATTTCAAACAAATTTGCACCAGACATGTCAAGTAGGCCTGTATAGATGCACGAAAAACGGTTTTGAAAAATTTTGAAAAACAACCCCCTTTTTGGCAAAAAAACCCAAAAAATCTGTTATTATTTTTTTATAAAAAAAACGGCTCAAACGATTTTGATCAAATTTGGCTTATTTGGAGCTTTAATGTCTACCATATGCAAAAAACCACATCTTTCTAAAAATTATCGTTTAGCTAATAATAATAATAACTAATTTTTGGGGATTTTTGGCCATAAAGGGGGTTGTTTTTCAAAATTTTTCGAAACCTTTTTTCGTGCATCTATACAGGCCTAATTGACATTTGTGGTGCAAATTTGTTCGAAATCGATCGAATAGTTTTCTCTCTAGATAGTAATAATAATATTTATTAGTAAATTCCATCTTTAATAAAAAATTACCTCTCCTACCCCACCCTACAAGTCACAGTGAATCTGTTTAATAATTTAAATATGTTTGAGAGAAAGTATGTGCCAGTTCCTGGTAGGCCTACCGTTTATTTTTTAAATTTATTAGTTTTAATTCAACAAATCTGGTAATATATTTTTAAACTTGGTACCATACAAGTTGTAATAACTATTTTGGCACAATCTACGATAAAATACATAGTCTAATCCGATGTTGAAATTTCGTTGAATTATTTCATAAAAATAAACGTTCGTAGGTAAGTGCATTCAAATAGGCCATTTATCTGGATAAGTTTTTTTTGTAATATTAAATTTGTATGACGCAAATAAAAAAAAAATAAGTTAAAACTTTTATTGTTTCAGTAAGCTATTAACATATTTAGGCCTACGTCTAGAATTTAGGCTAAAGCCTAGTCTATTTTAGGTTTACTATTTAGGCTATTAGTTTTAGGCTTGGATATTGTCTGATGACATTTTTCAAAGCTAACAATCGCGATTTTGAAAAATAACGTCTACAACTAGCATGATTGTTTACAAATTTTATAGTTTATGAGTAGCCTACAAGTCCTAAAATAATTTCTGTCTAGACTAGTGAATATTAAAACATATAAATGCCATTTAAATCAAACTAACTTTATTTAATTTCAGTACAATGTACCAGTTATTTTTACTTTTTGGAGTTATTCAAAACAGCCTACGAACGTATTTCAAAAAAATTCTGTAAAAATATATTGTAATAAAGAATGAAAAAGATTAATGTTTAAAAAATGGGGTTACACCTAAAGCCTGATGCTATGTAACAAGTTTCAAGGTTTTATTCATATTAGAAATGCACAAAACTTTGTTTGAACTACCACGTTTAGATTTATTAAGATTAGGGTTAAAATTATCGCATAAGTGAGTCATTCTAACTGATAAGGATCGAGCAACAATCGAGCCTTACCTCGCCTCCCTCTTCTTCTATTGTCTACTTGTTTATCGTGTTGCGCATAGCAGTTGCGCGTACGTAAGTTAAGGTAGACCAGAGGTAGACTCTTTCTAGAATTCTAGAACCTTTCTGGCTTCCGTAGAGTGAATACGTTGTATAATAGTTTCAGGTTAGTTACGAATGCTTGTATAATTAATTACGCATTTATTTTTTACAATTGAGTAATAGCAGTTAAGTTTGTATGAATACAATTTAAAATAGGCTGTATTAAAAGTTAGTTTGATTTAATTTTGAGGTTAGGCCTATAATTTTGAAAATTTGTACTGTATGATAATGGAATATTTTATCTTTGAAATTACAAATTAGTTTGTTTTATTTTAAGATTTGTTTAAGGTTTTTCCTTCTTTTAAGACATGTTTTTAACGCTCTTTACTTGTGCACAAAATAATTTATCTGATATTAATTTAACAAAGAAAATTAGATCAATTTAAAATGTAACTTTTTAATGTCTTTCCCAACAACCGACTTCTTAATTATTTAAAGTGAGTAAAAACTGTAAATGGTACTCTGTTTTTTCTTTCCAGTAATTATTACCTCTATTCTGCCCTCATTAATTAAAAGGCATCAACTCCAAAATATGTAATTTTACAGGAGTCCAGGTTTTTTGGTTGGAGTAGTTTCAAATGTTGATAGCCTAACTGTGTTTGTTAGTCTTAAAAGTGAAAGTAAATGTTAAGAATAATTTGTAAACCCATATATTTGAGAAAATAACTAAATATAGTTATTAAAATTTTAACAAAGTAGTTGAGGTTTTTTGTTTTACAATCAATACTATTATTTCTATAAAGGTACTATAATAAAAGCATTAAATCCACTGGTTAGTTGCCCTCATAAACTAAAAAGCCTCATCTCCAAAATTTGTAATTTTTCAGTAGTAAATTTGATAGTCTTAACATCAAAATAACGCTGTTTAGATATTTTAATTCAAAGTACTAGGCCTATGTATGATTCTTGGGTTGTTTTAATTTAAAGTAAATCTTTTCTGACTGGGCCATTAGGACTAGTATTATAATAGAATTGTTTAATTGCCAAATGTGATAAGGCTTTATAACACATCTTAACATTAAAAATTGGGAATACATATAAAATAAAAGGTAGCCTACCAGAAACTGGTACATAGCCTACTTTCTCACAAACATAATTAAATTATTAAACAGATGCTCTGTGACTTCATAATTGTATTAAAGTAAGAGAGTAACTAATAAATATTATTATTATTATTAGCTAGAGAGAAAACTATTCGATCGATTTCGAACAAATTTGTACCAAATATGTCAATTAGGCCTGTATAGATGCACGAAAAAAGGTTATGAAAAAATTTGACTATAAAAAACAGTTATTATATTATTAGCTAAACAAGAATTTTTAGAAAGATGCATTTTTTTGCATAAGGTAGGGTACAATTAAGGGCTACAAATAAACCAAATTTTATCAAAATCATTGTAAAATGATTATTTTATACAAAAAATAATGACAGATTTTTTTGGCCAAAAATTGGGTTGTTTTTCAAAACATTTTTTCGTGCATCTATACAGGAATAATTGACATGTTTGGAGCAAATTTGTTCGAAATCGATCGAATACTTTTCTCTCTAGCTTTATATATTATACATACAGACAGACATTTTGTAAAAACTATTTTTTTGGATTCAGGGGGTCCCAAAACGGATATTTTCACAAAAATCTCAACATCGATTTTTTTTGCGATCACTATACTATAGCAGTATAGTGAGAAAGTAAAACTCTCTATATCTGGAAATGAAGATATGCACTAGGTGCACAATTAAACTTTATTAAAAATCTATACTATTGGTAAATATGGCGCTTATAATTGACTAGCTGACCCGTACGGCGTTACCCGTGGTGGTTGGTATTTTCAGTTTTTTTAACCCAAACCGCTCCTAAAATTTCGAATTTTTTCAAACCCTTTCTTATTGAGCACCTATGGCCCTAGAGAAAGCTACATACCAAATTTCATTCCAATCTGTTCGGTAGTTTTGAAGAAATCGGTTTTTAATAAATTTGTTCCCCCCAAACCCACTTAAAATTTCGAATTTTTTCAAACCCTATCTTAGTGAGCACCTAAGGCCCTAGAGGAAGCTACATACCAAATTTCATTAAAATCTGTTCGGTAATTTTGGAGAAATCGTGATTTAGTCATTTTTACCCCCCAAACCACCCTAAAATTTCAAATTTTTTAAAACCCTTTTTTAGTGAACACTTATGGCCCTGGAGGAAGCTACATACCAAATTTCATTCCAATCCGTTCGGTAATTTTGGAGTAATCGTAATTTAATAATTTTTACCCCCCAAACCCCCTAAAATTTCCAATTTTTTAAAACCCTTTTTTAGTGAACACTTATGGCCCTAGAGGAAGCTACATACCAAATTTCATTCCAATCCGTTCAGTAGTTTTGGGTCATTCTCCAAAAAATGTACAGTTGATGTCCCCACCCAGTCTCTATATTATAATAAAAGAAATATTTAAAAAAAAACTACATAAAATAAAGTTTAAATACTAACAAACTTACTCATACTGGTAAAATTTAGAGTTTACATATTTTTTAAACTGAAATTGTGCCCACAGAAGGTGACAAATCACTTCTGTGGACAGTCCCCGGCTATGTTTTCAAACATTATTTGAATTGTGATCTTTTTAGTTTGTTTATTTTTAGCATCATTTAATTAACACTGGCAATAAAACATCTACAGTTATATGAAATAAACATTTATGAATTTAAATAAACTTCAGATTATCTTTTTATTTTTATTTGAAAAGTGTCTTTCATTTTATAGTCACATCTGTGGACATTCTTTAACTAGTTATAAAAAACTCCAACAAAGTGCAGGGTGTATGTTCCTTGTCTAAGAATTAGGATAGAAAATAGTAATTTATATTATAGAGTGGTTTTTTAGTTATTTTCTCTGAAAGAATAGTTTTATTTCAACTGTTGATCATTAATAAGCTGTTTCGTCATTCTTACTGCATCACTTCTGTTACCAAACAATTTTGGGTAAGAACTATATCTAAAATTTAATAAGGATAACTATATTTATATTTCATTGTGTATATTTCTTGGCAGAAGAATCAAACTTCTAATCTCAAAGTTGTAGTTGCTGGGCTTATTGGATTTAAAAATAGTCACTTCTGTGGACATCACTTCTGTGGACAGTGGCGATAAATTAACATGAGATGTTTAACTTAGATCAAAAAATTTTTTTTGTAAGTTTGACAAGTATCATAATATTATCAGGGACAGTCTAATAAGTATATTTATGTATTTAAATTTTTTTTTCAAAACTATTATAAATTAAAAATATTTGTACCCTGAACTGTACACTTTTTGGAGAATGACCCTTTTGAAGAAATCACGATTTAACAACTTTGATCCAACCAAACCCCCCTAAAATTTCGAATTTCTCCAAACCCTTTCTTAGTAAGCACCTATGGCCCTAGAGGAAGCTACATACCAAATTTCAT